>JNEM01011881.1:0-19545 GCA_000697335.1 Conidiobolus incongruus B7586 | reverse complement strand
TTAATATATTTTTAATATAAAATTTTTTAATTTTACTATAAGTATAATGGTAGTAAAACATATATAGTTCAAAAGTAGACTTAATATAATATTTATATTATATGTTAATATAATGGTAAACAAAGTTTATTTAAGCTTTATAAACAAATAAATCAATATAGATATATTAAGTTTTATATTGGATAGTATTAATATAATATAATATTGATAAATATATTCTCAAACTTAAAAATAATAAGAACTAGGAAGAAAAAAGCACTATTTTTATTAATTAAATTAATACTATTTATATAATTAAATTAACTTTAATAGTATACATTCTTTGATTAATTAAATATTAAATAAATTATATAGAATTGTATATAAGATTTTTAAGAAATAATCTTTAAACATAACTAATTATAATGATTTAATATTATAAACTAGGTTTTTAGTGATACTTTATAATTTTTTATTTGTAATTATTTTTTTGTTTTATTATTAAATTATAAAGCAAATAATATATATTTTTATTTAACTAAGTTTGAATTTTAATAAATAAAATATACTTATATAACTAATACTATAGTGCCTTAATAATTTTTTCATAAAAATAAAAAGAACTTTTATCATATTTTTATCCTACATTAATAATTGAAATAAAAACAATAGATATTAATTTTTTAAATTAAACTTTAATGATTTCTTAGCTTTAACATAATAAATTTAATGATAAATGGTGATTGTAGATAAAATATTATCTTTATAAGCTGTCTGTAAATTCTGAATGATTTTAAAGGATTTGTAGTTAAGTTTTAATAATATCATAATAAATAACTATTGATTATTATTTGGTTTAGGTATGATTAAATTCAATAATAAATTTTTAAAATTTTTGATAAAAAACCATTATAAATGAATATATAATTTATTTAAATTAATAAATTCTCCTATTTATTTTGTATAGCATTTATTTTCTAAACCTAGAAATATTTTTGAAAAATCCCATTTCTTTTATTCAGAAGTGATATTATCTGGTTCTGGTTTCAAAGGTAATTGTTAGAATTTAGATCAAATACACAATATTTTTGATTCGTATTTGTGGATATTGGTAAAAATCAACAGATTGGATTTAATTTATAACGACTTAGCAGACAATAATATCTATAATTTGATTTGAAATAAAAAATTGGCTTGTTAAACTATAAACCAGCCAAATATAATTTTCACATTTATGAAGTTTTATAATTGAAGCTTCATTGATTATTTCGTTGATCCTTCGGGATCATATCCTCGTCAGAGTCATCGCCTCCAATATCGAATATATCACCTTCGTCATCTTCCAATACATGGGATTGTAATGCGGCTGGATTAACTTCTCCTGTAGTAGACCCTGGCATTCCATTGCCTTGGTTCATTTGAGAATTGTATCTAGACTCCAAATCTAAAGCATCGGCTGCTACTTCATCTTGAGCAAGTTGTTGCAAACCATAGCGCTGATTATTTTTAGTTGGTCTCCAAAGAATAGCAATAACTAAGAAAATCACAAAAAAGAGAAGAGCTAACCATCCATCAACCAAAAACCATCTAGTTTTCCACTGAATGATAATCCATTCGTCGTCAGTAAGATTGGAAATAGAAATTGAATTGGCAATAAAGAATAAAAGAAGCAAAGCAATTGAAAATCCCAAAGTAAATCTCAACCTTTTGAACATTTTGATTTTCTCGTGTTGCTGCTTCGCTTCAAGTTGAGACATTGTTCGATTCATGGCTTGCATAATCCAAACATAGAATATAGTCATTGATAAAGAAAGAGGAACCACATACACCAAAATCATCAATCCAGCCTCATCAATATTAACAAGCATTGAGCTGGCTCCATATAAACAGCCACAAAGGAAATGAACAAAAGTAAGAATTTGACAACGTCTCATGGTACTTCCCAAACTTGGTCTAGTCAACTGTTAGTATTAATGATATTAAATAAAAACAAAATAGTTACTTTAAAACACCATAACCAAGACAAACAATTAGTAAAATGAAGAAGCATAAACTGTTCTTAGCGGCATCCATAACAACAACCAATGATAATAAGAAATAGGCTAATTATAAACATTTAACATTATGGATCTTGTATATACAATTTAACTTACGATTATTTCCAGTGATATTATATTGATGAAGATAGCCCCAATTAGCAGCCATTTCAAAAATTAAATAGAACATCACCCCAGTGATATAATACTTCATCGAAAGTTAATATATACAGAAGTTATATAATAGAAACAAAGTTACCTGAATGGGCAAAATATCCTGGCGGTATTTAATAACAGCAATGGACCAAAATACCGCAACGATCGAATAAACAATACATAAGGCAGCATAAAATGTCATCTTTGGATATTCAGATGCAGGTAATAAACCGTAGGGATTGACCCATTCAACAGTTCCAGTGTAAGAGGCATCGGCAGGTTTAAATATCTCTGACGAAACACAATAATAGCCTGTTTCTTTAACATCGTATTCAATAGTTTCCTGAAATTGGTTTTCAGTATTCAGGAGGACCTTCCAGGTCTTTAAACTAGTATCTTTAGCATTATCATTGATAATGAACTTGCCTAAATCTTCTTCTTTGCATAACTTATTTTGGACCTCTTTCTCAGTACAAATACATTGAGGATATTCCTATAATCAAATATTAGATTATATAGCTAATATATAATTAAAACTACTGACAAAAAGGGTATCAGCGCGAGGCATACAAAAATTTTCTCTATCTTTCCAATTCAAAAAGATTAAAGATATTTGTATTGTTTTATCATCATTATTATTTGACTTTAAAGTCACTAAATAATAATTAAAATTAAATAAAAGCAGAAGAGATAAAATTAATACAAATTTACCCTTAATTTTGGGGTCCTGAGGATTACTAAATCCATCTTTTCCATACATCCCACTGCATACTATTTGACCATCAACCTAAATTGTCAAGATATATTATTGTTTTATTCGTACATAAAAAGCTGTCGATGTTTTAATTTAATAAAAGATTGAAAAATTACCGTTTTAGAAATGTTACCAAATACAAAGTTGAATAAACTTAACCATAGCCAAAGTTTAATATGGCTACTGGTAATCAAAAACATTATGATATATTTTTCAACTATTAATTTAATATATATTTAATAGATTAAAAATAATTAAAATATGGATTTGAAAGATTGATGAATGGATTTATATAGAGTTGATTTTAATGGAATAAGATTACATAATTTTTGTTAATCATGACTGTTTAATATTTTATTAATCAGTTTTAATTTCAAATCTCCCTCAGATTGTTCCCTGATTCTTTTGTTTAATTATTCACAAATTACTATATAATTTATTAAAATTTATACTGATGAATATAAAGGTTAGTATATATCCATTGTAAATATTAAAGTTGATATTGCTATAATTTATTTAAATGTAATTAGGTTTTATTTTAGTTAGAACCGACCAATTTACATTTTAATAATCAAAAATAGTATTATGAAAATCAATTAATTTGCTACTATGAGTTTATTCCAAGTATCTATTGAAAGAAAAATACAAATTTTTTTGGATAACTATTTTTCCAAGAAACAACGCAACGTCTCAAGATAAATTTATATTTAAATACCTTTAAAATGATATTTAAAGATATATTTATGTATGTGTATATTCTGCAAACATTTAATAAAGATTATACAAAATCACTTAGCAATTGACTAGAATTTTGAAATTGATTCAATAATTTTCCTATTTTCAAAACAGTTATATTAATTTAAGCTATTTATTTTTACAATATCAAAACTACACTTTAATTGAATTAATAAATTAAGCATTGAGAAGTGATCATTTTTCATTAATTATTATTCAACAATGTAATTATAAATATCTTTTAATTGCTTCTTAAATTGTTATAAATTGTTTACTATATGCTGATACTATAATTATAATTATAATTATACTTATACTTATTTTCAGTGGTGATATTTTATTCAAAAGTGAGAATTACTGAATAAAATAATAAATCTTGAACAGAAAGGTATATAAAATAAATGGTTTTCATCCAATGTTCATCTATTTTGATCAATATTCTGTTGAAATTCCTTAAGCTATATAGATAATAGCATTGATATTTTATCTCATTTTAACACTGCTATTATTGATTCATCAAAAGAAATCGTGCTATAATACATATAAATGATACAAAAATACTCAGTTTTTTAATTTGTTTTAGAAAATAGGAATTAATGTAAGATGTAATTTCATATTTTTATTTTATAAATTAGGTATTTTGAAAATTAATATTAATAATAAAACTTTTTTATATGTTTTTATTTGAAAATTTTATGACTGTTAAAGAAAATTAGATATATAGTATTACTTTACTACTTAAACAGATATAAGCAAATGGTTCAATATATAAACAAACAATACCTAAACCTCAAAAGGCAATATTTCAAATTTTCAAACCATTATCATTCCTGAATTTAAAATCAATAGTTAATTTTTTGAATGAATTAAAAATTGGTCATATTGTTTTGAAATCCCATAAAAAAATACATAATTAGATGATTACGTTTGCAAATTGAAAAAAGATTAAATGAGTACTTGTTATTAATTCATAATCAATATCAAATTATTATCAACTTTGTAAAAAATTCATTTTAACAGATACTTATAATAATCTATTTAAAATGAGTGCAGAAACATCCACAAGCGCTTTTAATGATGATTGGCTTAATGAATTAGAACCTGAAATTTTACGTGCCAGTCAACAAGAAATTCAAAATCGTATCAGACTTTTAGATAATGACATTAAAGTAATGTTTATTTTTTCTCATTTAATCTAACATTATTTATTTATGCTTTATTTTAATAGGTTATGAGAAGCGAGAATTTAAGATTAATTCACGAGCAAGCTTCTATGAATGACAAAATTAAAGATAATAAAGAAAAAATTGACTTGAACAAAGTTTTACCCTATTTGGTGGGAAATGTCGTTGAAGTAATTAATATAACATAAAAATAATTAGAAATTATATATTTAAATTAGTTTGTTTAGTTGATTGATGTAGATCCTCTGGAAGATGAAGAACAAGAAGGTTCCAACGTAGACTTAGATGCTAATGTTAAAGGCAAATGCGCCGTTATTAAAACTTCTACCAGACAAGTAAAATATTTTATTTTTCATTTTTACCCTGATACTTATTCCATTCATAGACGATATTCTTACCTTTAATTGGTCTTGTCGATCCTGCCACTTTATCTCCAGGCGATTTAGTTGGTGTCAATAAGGACAGTTACCTTGTCCTTGAAGCTTTACCTGCCGAATACGATTCAAGAGTTAAAGCTATGGAAGTTGATGAGAAGCCAACTGAAGATTATAACGATATTGGTGGTTTAGACAAGCAAATTGAAGAGCTTGTTGAAGCTATCGTTTTACCCATGACACATGCTGACCGCTTCAAGAATCTTGGTATTCAACCCCCTAAAGGCTGTTTAATGTACGGTCCTCCCGGAACAGGAAAAACTTTGCTCGCTCGTGCTTGTGCCGCACAAACTAACTCTACATATTTAAAGCTTGCTGGACCTCAATTGGTACAAATGTTTATTGGTGACGGTGCCAAATTAGTTCGTGATGCCTTTAACTTGGCTAAGGAAAAAGCACCTGCTATTATTTTTATTGACGAATTAGATGCCATTGGTACCAAGCGTTTTGACAGTGAAAAGAGTGGTGACCGTGAAGTTCAAAGAACTATGTTGGAATTACTTAATCAATTAGATGGTTTTAGCTCTGACCAGCGTATTAAAGTTATTGCAGCCACCAATCGTATCGATATCCTTGACCCCGCTCTCTTACGTAGTGGTCGATTGGATAGAAAGATTGAATTCCCTCTTCCTAACGAAGAGGCCAGAGCTCGTATCATGCAAATTCACTCCCGTAAAATGTCAGTATCACCGAATGTAAATTTCCAAGAATTGGCTAGATGCTGTGATGAATTTAATGGAGCACAGTGTAAAGCCATTTGTGTTGAAGCTGGTATGATTGCTTTACGTAGAGGTGGGGTTGAACTTACTCATGAAGATTTTATGGAAGGAATTCAAGAAGTCCAGGCCAAGAAGAAGACTTCTCTCAAATACTTTGCATAATTTTTGTCTATGTTTTTATATTAAAATTGACATTAAATATATTTTATTTTATATTCTAATATTATCCCATTTTTACTATATCACTCATATATGCTTGGTTTTATCATTCACATTTTTTATATTTACGCTTTTAAATTAAAGTTAAAAATATGATCAATTAAAAAATTTTTCACTTTGTAATCTTAATAATTATCAATTTATTCAATTTCTAGACTTTAATCTGAAACGATTCTAAGATTTTGTCCATTTATTCATTTTTTGTAAAGTAAAAAATTTATTCATCAAAATAACTATTGTTTTCATATTTTATAATCCGAAATTTTCAAAATTTTCCTCAATGATTAATTTACCTCTATTTATAAAAAAATCATGAGCTCTCAGTATATCATTTAATTTTTATCAAGTGTATTGATTAAATTATATTATGAAATGCTTAAATCTATTTAAATATAAGCAATTGTATCATATAATTTAAATGCATCAATTTTCACTATAATACTGCAATATTAAATGAATATCTCAATAATTATAATGAGTCACTTTATCTATTCTCGATATTAATCACAATTTGGCCAAAAAAATTTTTAAAGTAAAAAAAAAACAATAGTATATGATAAATATATAATAAAACTAAGTACATATCTTAATAATATTAAAAAACATGCTATATATTGAAAATAAAATTTCGAAGAGTTTTGATATTAACTATCTTTACATTTGAATATTTTTCAAAATTTAAATTCAGTAAATCATAAATTAAATAGGAAATATAATATTATAGTTAGTGCAAATTTTAATTGAATAAAAATATTATTTATATGTTTATATTAATTATCACTGTATTAATTCGTCATTTTTCAAGTGAATAGAATGGGGCTTAAATAATTTTACCCTCTTAATAATAGTCATAATAGTGAGACTAATGATTAATAATAATCTATTAAAATTTAATGAATTCTAACATTAGTATAAAGTATTGCATCGAATTAATATTGAAGTGATAATTGGTATCACTCTAATAACTATCTAATACTTGAATATAATCATATTATTAATATTTTCACTATAATTACTATTTTATCCAATTTCAGTTAAATTTCTAATATTCTTTAAAAAAATATAAATTGGATTATTTATAATAAATATGTAGATTAAAATCAATACTCATGTAAGTGTGTTAATAAAATGGTTTTTGAATTGCATTATGACTAAAAAGTATAGTTATGGATAATTCTATCTAATGAACTCATGTTTTTAATTTAACATATAAATTTTGCTAATAATTGTATAGTATTTTTGAATTAATTTGTTCATTATTATAATGGCCAATATTCCATAATAATTTCATTAATTTGAATCAATAACCCTTTTATATAAAGTTTATAATATAAATATTAACTAATGACGCCAGATAATTTATTGATATGTAGTTTGAATTAATTTAATCTTTGATATCAGTATGATAAATAAACCTAACTTATCACCATAAGTTTGAACCATCAAAATAAAGTAAATTAAATTTTTAGTATTTAATATTTAATATGAAGCTATTAATTATAAAGCTTAATGATTTTTAATAAAGTCATTTTCAAAATAAATGAGCTTTTTAATTTAAATTAAAAATTGATGAAAATTTATATCATAATATTAATTCATTGTAGCTTATGGTTTATACGTTTATGGATTACATCATACACAATAGTAACCATGATTAAACTTGATGACAGCACTTAAAGGTACAAAGGGCGAACAAATTTAGAATGGAATAATTTTGCTCACGTAATACAGCGATAGTATAATTTTGTCACATTCCACCCAACATGATTTTAACAGGATTAGTACACTTTGTTCAATCCAATTGATTCAAAGTATGGATTGAAACAGGTTAAATATCTTCGGTTTTATAAAAATTGTTTATTTTTTCGGATTGAAAAATACTTTATGCACTTTCAATTCAAGAATTAAATATTCTTTTATAATTGTTTTTGATTGAAGGTTAATGAAATGAATATGTAATAATTATAACAAATTAGGATGATTTATTTTCTCCTGTTATTATATTATTTGAAAACTTGATAATATTGATCAATTTTTAAAAGTGCACATAGAATAAATATATACTCTACATAATCTAATTAACAAATTTTTTCAAATGTTTTAATGAATATTCATTAAAATAAGTAAACTGATTGGTTAAAATGGCTGATATTTCTTAATTATTTTTATTATATACACAATAAAAATTAAATTATTTAAAATTTAGTTGGTTTTGTTGAAAAACATTATATTGCAATATATCACTTTTTAATACCAAATATATCTAATTTCTGAGATTAATATTACCTTAGTGTTGGGAGTGAAACTTTGATAATATAAGTCATTTTTATTATATTAGTCGATATCATTCAAAGAATTAAACTTCAAAACATCTTAATAATTTTATTAATTAGAATGATTACATTTTCATAAACTTATCCTTATTGATACTGAAATAAGTTACTAGATAATAAAACTAAGCTTTAAAATAATACCAATTAGAATATTTGAAGATATTTTTTATTAATTTTGCAGTAGTAGCATATATAATAGAAAGATCAATATAAGAGTACCAGGTTTGATTTCGTTGTTAATTATTATTCACGAAGAATGTTATATATAATTATTCTTCATTATTTTTGCAATTGATAAATAATGATGGATAAAAATATTCAATGTATTTTCTCACAATTTGGTAGTACCAGTTTCAAGCCAATCATGTGTCCCAACAATCAAATCAAGTTTTGTGCTGGAGTTATGTCATTTGATATGATTGGGTAAATGTAGAAGATAATACTTTATCAAGATTAATTGTTTTATGTAACAATTTTTAAGAAATGGTTTAGATAAAGAAATTATATTAAGATATTGTTACAAAGATATAATTTATTTATAAAGTGATTGAACTATTTCGAAACTATCTTTAAGAGGTATTGTTTAAAGTAAATAATGAAAATGAAAGATAAATAGAAATATCATTATTATTCAGTATATTATAGAATAATATATCAATATATATTAAAATCGATATATAATGAAGGTATTTCTAATCTAATTTCAAATATTTTCTATATAAAACATTAAAATTAGTTTAAAACTGCATAAAATAAAAATAGAAATACAATGATTTAACAGGTGTGTGAAAATTGTTGCCTAATTCAAGAACCCCAATCAATAGTAATTCATGTGTAATTCTTGGTGTACATATAAAAGGAGGATCTGGCCTCCTTTACTCCTCTTGATTCGTCAACTCTCTTTTGATTAATCGACCATCTCAAATCCATTATCTTATTTAATTAATATATTTCAGCAACTTCATATCTCTTAGTTGCTGTTTATACTAAAAATGAAGACACTTTTCATTAGTCGATTTTTGATTATCCTTGCTCTTTCATGTGGTGCTATTACTTCTGCTCCGCAAGGCTCTGGAAGTCCTGCTCCTTCTGCTACTACTGTAGCTCCCCCAAAACCTTCCCCCACATCCGATAAGCCACCTGTTACTTCTGCTCCTCCTCCCGTTACATCTTCTCCACCACCACCTAAAACTTCCGACCCTCCAAAACCAACTTCTGATCCTCCTAAACCGACTCCTGATCCCCCTAAGCCTACTGATCCCCCTAAACCTCCTCCAACTACTAACCCACCACCTCCCACCAATCCATCAAATCCATCAAACCCACCACCTCCTACTCCTTCCCAGACACCAGATAATCCAAAAACTCCTGAGAACCCATCAAATCCCAATCAGCCCCAGCCTAGTTCCACTCCTGACCCAAATAACCCTCAAACACCTGGCAATAACCCATCTTCTAACAATGGCTCAACCACAACCAGTGGATCTACTTCAACAAGTGGCTCAACATCAGACTCTTCAAGCGAATCCAGTGGCCCTAGTGGAGGTGCTATTGCAGGTTACACCATCTTAGGTATTGCTCTTGCTGGTATTGCTACCGGAGCTGGTTTTTACTTGTATAAGAGATTTAAGAAAGACGATGATTTTGAATTTGGATCTCACAATCCTTATCCATTTACTACTCAGAACAACGGATCTACTCGCCTCACTTCAACCAACAGCATTAGCTCTAATCCTCCCGCTCCTCAATACAATTCCACGCCTCATTCAGCTGCTCCATTAAGATCACACGATACTGAAGCTGTATTCCTCCGTCAACTTAACGAACCATAATCCTTCTCCGTCTCAAAAATTATTTTAACAACTTACCAAATGAACTTATCATCAGCTAATTTCCTCTTCCATTTAATAATAATATAATGAATGCATCGCCACCATATTTAATTCAAACAACCAAAATCTTTACATATTTAAATTGTGTATATCTTTAATAAAATTCCAAGTGAATCCATGATATTCATTCACCCTTCCTTTGTGGTATTTTATTAACTAATCGCATCAATCAGTTGAATTCTCACATTTAATTCTATTGTACTTTTTTCAACTTATATTAGATTTTATTTTAACCAGTATTTATTTATTATTGATAATATGACTAGAATATAATATCTGTTTAAAATGGTTCCATGGCAAAAAAAATCACGCTATCTTTCCAAATATGAAATTATCAAATATCTGATTTATTTTTAGAATTTAATATTAAATAAAACTTGATTGTAAAAAATATATTAATATTTAAATCTATAATTAATCATTTTTAATTCAAAGTTAATGTAGTTTATTAAGGGTGATTTTATTCATACTTAGCTAACAATTATTTTATTAAGAAACTGAGAAAAAATACAAAAATAAATTCATGCAATTCATTAACAGTTTCAAATTATTCTTTCTCAAGTTGCAGATCTTTTATAGGTACCAATAAATCATTTTTTAATCATCCCTAATTTTACGTATTCATAAAAAGCATTTTCGTCCTCAAATTTCACAGATTTAAAAATGTATATTTAAAGTGCATAACTAATAATAATTCAATCAATTTTTTCAATACCAAATGTCCATATTAATAATAATATTGATATACATATATTCATATTTAAAATATATAAATTTTTAAACTAAAAACTGATTATTAAATTAAATTCATCTACCAAAATTCTTGTACATAATTCAGCATTTGCATAAAATATTAGCTAGTATAATTTAAAAGTCTTAATATTGATTTGAAAATAATTATTTTCAAAAATAATTAAAAGTGCTGTTAAATTGATTATCCATTATAAAATTTAACCAAATCTCATTATCGCTAAAATTTTCTAATTTTTTTATTCGTTAAATTTCTAATAAATATAAATTATGCACTTGAATTCAATATATTTCAAATATTTATTTCAATATTATTAATAAAATTATATATTGGAAATATAATTAAGATTTGATTGTAGCTTAATGTACTCATCTAATAGCTATATACAAAAGCAGTAAGTGTTATTATCTCATTAAATTTTAATGATATTTTATAAATAAATCATCTATATTAAATCAACATATATATATATATATATTCATGACTTTATCATTTCTATCAACTTCAATATTTTAATTAGTTTAAAATTAAAATTTCACATAATAGTCTCAAAAATCATAAATTCAAAGTAGTTATCCAATTTTCTATTCCAAAAGTTTTAGTCAGTTTATTAATCAATCATATTTTCATTTTCAAAATAAGTGAAACTATATAGTCTTTTCAACTAAATAATATAGGGTTATATTTTCAATCTTTAAATGTTAGTCTTTTTAATAATGAAAAGATATTAAACTTAAGATATTATGAATTAAATTGGAAATATTGAATAATGGTAAAATTGATTACATATAATGGAGTATTGTGTCATAAATGGTAAGCAATTTCTATTATGACTATATTTACTCTAAATTTATCATTCTTTGTTAAATTGATAATCTTATCCAACTCATCCTATCCAGTTCTTAATATTATAGTTCCCATTATCGCCAATTGATTCTTTAATGCTAGTATATATAGTTATTTGACTTTCATGATAATGCTGATTGAAGTATTATATAAATATTGAAATTTTTACAATAAAAATATAAAACAATTACTATCTTTAACTCAATATAATCTTAAAACTTACTGAATTTTATTTAATAATTTGAAATTTTTTATTATACTTAGAAATCAAATATTTTCAAATATGATTACTAAATATGTTAATAGCACAAATATTAATACAATTAATTATGATTCAGTTCTAAAATTTGTGCAGTGTTCAAGTTTGTCCCAAAATAATTAGTATTTGTATTTTATTATAATAATATTCTTTTCCTATAGTGATTTTGATAAACGTATATTAAACTGATATAAAAAAAATAATATTTTCAATTTAAAATGATAAGGCAAGGCTATTATTAGCAATCCACAATAAATTTATTAATGAAAAGGTAAAAATCATAATTTTTTTTCAATTATTATCATATTATCTAGAATATTAATATTGTAATTTAGATTATTTTTAACAAAATTAGACAATTATAATTATGAACGCTTTTCAATTAATATAATTCAAAATAGCTGTTTAATTTCTTTATTGATATGAGCTTTTATAATTACAAAATAAATATCTAAATTGTATTTTGAGTTAATATATGATAACTTAATAACCTATAAAATTAGAAGAAAATCTTGATATTAGTATCTTAACCACTATTCTTTTAATTGATTTATGATTATATTTTCTAATATAAGCACTGAAATAATATATGAATTGTATTATTATTTAATTATATATTGCATTTTAAACTCTAAGGTCTATTGAAAATAGTCTGAAAGTTATAAGTCAATAGCTAACCTAAAAGACGAACCTGTTAATTTGATGTATAATTTAAAATATAAGAGAATTAAATATATAATGTTCAGAATAATTATATTTAATAAGATAGGTAATATTAAATATGTTAAAGTTTTAATCTAAGGACATTAAAAATGTGCTATATTTCAAATTGATTCTCTAATAAGTACTTTTATTAGATTTGAGTGATAAGCATTTTCAATATATTACAAATCATTTTATTCAAAGTATTCAACCTATATATTAATTTCTATTCAATTTAATATAAATTCGTGATTTGTAATGTGGTTGTGAAACTAAAAACCCCAAATTGCATCATATTATTACATTTTTTTTAAGTTTTAATAAACATGGCAGATAATTCAGATAATAATAAAAAGCCTAGATTTACTATACCTTCTGCTTCCCAAGTATACCAATCCACATCAACTTCCACCATCAATCATCTATTTAAATCAAAGCCAACCAACAACAATGCTGCTGATCAAGTTCAAAATGCAACTATTGTACAAAGCTCTTCGCCTGAAGTAGGAAATAAAAAAACTGAGACTACTACGCAAAATATTCCCATATTTAAAAATCCAGCCGAGCCAAGTATAGCGCAGCCACAAACTTCAGTTTCATCTATTCCTAGTCCTTCAACTTATAAATCCCTCCCTAGATCTACCATCCCTCCACCGCCCGCTCAGCCCACCGTCAGTAAATTTGGCTCAACTGGATCTATACATGTTAATCCATGCCAAGTAATTATATCATATTTTTTAAAATAACATTGTATTTAAAGTTTGTAGAGAGGAAATCCAGTGCTTAATAACATACGATCTGTAGCTTGGGACTATAAAGAAGTAGTTCCTGACTATGTTGTAGGACGTACGACATGTGTTCTCTACCTCAGTTTAAGATATCATAAGTTATATCCAGATTATATTTACCAAAGAGTACAAAGGCTCAAGTCATCCTATGTTCTTCGCGTTCTATTATGCAGAGTGGATATTTCGGATCCTGATAAATACCTTCAAGAACTAACAAAATTGGGACTCAACGCCAATTTAACGCTATTTCTAGCTTGGAGCGATGAGGAAGCTGGCTCATATCTGGAAACATTTAAAGTTTTAGAGAATCAGCCTCCAGATTCTCTCAAAGAAAAAGCAGACACCGATCCACTGTCCCAGTTTAGCGACGTTTTAACTAAAGTACGAGCTGTTAACAAAACCGATGTGATTACACTTGCCAGTAACTTCGGTTCCTTTAACAATATACTCGATGCAAATATTAATAACTTATCACTTTGTCCTGGCTTTGGCGTGGTTAAAGCTCAGAGATTGAGAAATGCTCTAGATGCCCCTTTTAAACCACCCAAAAGCATTTAATTTTATTTTTGCTTAAGTTAGAAACTTCCATTATGTATACAAACTGTTAATTAAAACCAAGTTTATCTGAACTTTATGCTAATAAGTGTTAATTTTCAAAATATGTCACATTTTCATCGATTCTTATTGACCAGATCGCATCCCTTTATAAATTTGTATTTTTCAAGATAAATAAACTACACATTTTTTAGATATCATTTTCAGCCAAAACCTTCCTCTCAAATATCTAAATTGTGTCATTATAGTAGAGATGGTTTAAGAGATTCTCATTTAATTCCTGTCAAATTATTATATCAACTTGACTCTTGTGTCCAGTTTATCTTTAATATATTTCTTTTCATAATATTTTTGATTCAATTTTCAAAATGTATATGAAAATCTAGAATAAATCTACTTAAAATACAAAACAAAAAAAAGGTTGTGCACATTTTAATTTATATTTTCATATATTTCATCTCAACTTCAATTAACCTATGTATTTTCAATGAATAATCTTAATACATTTGGATATGATTATGGGTACCAATAAAATACTCAAGCAATTAATATATATATTACTAAATTGTCAATAGAGATGTAATATTAAAGCGTTAGAGGTTTGAATTTTTCTACTAATGTTAATAAGATCTTTTGGTATTTTGATACTAAATATGAAAATATAAACATTATTAATTTCGAAAGTTTACAAAAATTGTAAAATATAAAATAGAATGGACTATTATTCAACTGTATCTATTTCTTATCCCATCAGAAATATAGATCTTTGATACATTTTTTATTAATATTATCAATTAAAAATTTATTATGAATATGAATCTATTATTAAAATAAAAAATTACAAATATTATATTGTAATTCCTCAAAAATTATTTATAAAAAATTTTAGTGCATTAACTTGAATAAAAGAAATTTAAAATTTAAAATTTTATCAATTAATAAAATACAAAATATAAATAAATAGAGAAAAATAAATAATAAATATTGCAATATAGTATCTATAAATATTATATAATTAAAATATGAAATTATGCTTCAAAATATTTAGTGATTTTCTGATATTTATTAATTTAACTTTTTTGATGTAAAAGTATTCAAAATACAAGTATTATAAATTCTATATTATATAAAATTTTTAAATTGTTGAAATTTTTAATAACAAATTCTTATTACTATTATTTATTATATTATATTACATATAATTATAATATTGTTAATATAAAAATATATCCTTGATTATGATGGAAAAATTGCATAATTATTATTTCTTAACATGAACCGATTAATAATTAAATATTCTTATTATTTATTTACGATTAGTAGCATATTTTTGATGATAACTTATATTATATAGAATTGATATTAATACTAGATGCCAGTTTTTGAATTATATTTCATTCTGTCTAATTAAACGATATGGTTTATTATACAAACAGTAATTGATTATTATTCCCAGTCATAATCAGGTTGAGCTTTATGATATTATGATCCTATTATCTCGAGTTTAGGAAAATATATTAATATAACCAATTTTTATTTACCTAATATATATATGTATCAAATTCATAATGTTAATATATATTGATTAATATACAATTCATATTATTCTAATTAGTATCTTTTTTACTCAAATTTAACTTTAATAAATCACTCCCAAAAATTTTGATGTTTGAATATTATTAAATATTGAAATGGATATATTTTCCTTGAAGTGTGAAGAATTGATAGATATTTCAAAAATTTTACAAAGTATTTTTTTTTCATTCATAGAAACAACCGATTTATATATTAAATAATTTTAGTTTTCATTATATTTTATTATCAAAATACTTGAAAATTTTATTTTAATTCAATTTGAAAAATCAATAATATTCCCATAACTTAACTGTAAAGTACTGTCATTTAAATAATGGAAATATGACTGTGAAATTAATAAAAATAATAATAAATATATTAATTAAAAAATACGTATAACTAAAATGGTATTAATTCAACCTAACTTATCTAATTATAATGAAATAACAATATGTCCAACACCTTTAAAAATTAATATAAATTTACCCAACGATAACAAACAACTAGTTTTAAAAATATCAAAGGGTAGTTTAATTAAGGATAGTATTTATCGTTTTTTAAAAGATAACCAAATCTATGATAAATATTATTCGTTTGTGAAATCTATCGTTGAAGAAGTTATTGATATTCAGGTCAAAGATCAAGTTCAATCTCTTCAATCAGATTGGGTTAATACTTTTTCAAGTTAGTTTCTTTATCATTTTTTATATTGACAATGCTAATTTATTTAATGTATTAAAGGTTTATCAGAAGAAAATTTAGATAAGTTATTTGAATCTACTATAAATGATTTTGCTAAAAATTTACAATTGGATAATTTACCTAATCAAGTAACTTTAATTTAAATAATTACATTAATTTTCAAAACTAAGAGATTATATAGGAACGTTTTGATTTATTATATCAAACTCTAATTACTGTATGCTCTCCTGAAGTTTTTGGGAAGTTATTGGAGTTGGAATTATGTTACATTAGAGAAGTTAGAAAATTGGATGAAAATTGGAAAGCTCAATATTTATTGATTACTGAAGAGTAAATTAGTATTAATTAATGATTATTTATAACTAATTAACAATAATTAGTCATGAACAAGAATTATCTAATCTTAAAGTTCAGTTTAATCACGAAGCTAATTATAACAATATAACATTAAAGCATAAACAGGTAAAGATTTCTCTAATTTATTTTAGCTAAAACAATTAATGCATTATTTTAGGATATAGAAATGATTCAAATGTCTTGGATGAGTGATATTAATGAATTAAAAAATAGACAAATTGAAGAGAATAGAGAGTTGATTAAAGCACTTCATGACGCACTTACATCAAGCGAAGTCTCTTCTGATTTTTCATCTCATATCAATATTATGAAAAACATCCTAGAAAAGGACTTTTATACTAGACCAAGGTGTTCTTCGGCTTTATTAAATTTATTCAAACCAGTGGAACCAAATCAAACTTCGAATAAATCTGAAATATCAGTGGTAAGTCATTTTAATTATATGTATTCAAATTATTAATATTAAAATTGAAGAGCGAACCTGTATCTAATTCATCGGATCCCCGAATTCCAGAATATATTAATCAGCTACAATCCATGGGATTTACGGAACAACAAGCTGAATCCGCACTGGCGATGACAGGATATGACTTTGTAATTTATTATTATTATTTAAATCCATTACTCAATATTAATAATTATTTTGTTATAGGAAGAGGCAGTCGATTTATTACTAGAGAATCCAGAAAAGGTTTCACAACAAGCCATTCAAAGTACCAACCAATCCAACCCAATATCATCTCCCTTATTATCCGCAAAATTCAGCCTTTCAAAATTAGCTTCTTCCTCTCCTCCTATTTTTAAAAATTGGGGATTTAAACCTTTCCAAAATAATAGTGAATCAAATGCAGCTGTTGGTAATTCCAATACCATCTCCAATATTGGCAATAGTTTTTCATCTGGGACAAGCAACAAACTTCGAGATTGGATTGGTAAAACAGTTAGTGATATCTGGACAGAAGGCAATGAAAATAAGTAAGAATCCTATTAATATCATTATATTCCTATATCTAAAAATGTAATATAGGAAAGGATCTAGCTTTAATAACAACTCGCATCATTCCCTATCAGAAAGCTTTACCATCTTACTTGGAAATCAAATTCGCATCCCATTTAATCTAGTTTTACGTGTTGCCGATTTAGATGATCTCATTCCCCCTCCCTCAACTGATATTACTAGAGAATTAGCCATGAGGACTCAAACATTGGCATCCTTATACACCAGTGAATTAAGAGGTTTAGTAGTAATAGTCAATCCCAAACAGGCTCATACCTATCCTAGAGGCACTGATATTAATAGAGGTAAAATTTATTCATATAAATTAATCTGGTCAATATTTTAACACTATTTTAGTGATATTTGATTATTGTCGTCATACCACTGAATTTCATTTTGAAAATTTTAACGATCAATTAAAGAATATTTATGAATTAACTGAGAAAGACGAAAATGAAGGATTAAAAGAAGGTAATTCTATAAATTTTTAAAATCAGCATATGTATTTAACAATGTTTGAATAGGAGATTACTTTATTACAAAACATAGCAACCTTCCAATGTATCACACAGTCTTTCATCTAGTAATTGATTTTTCAAAAGGATTGATCAAAGACGATTTTAATCAAAAATCATCACTTTATACCAGTTTAAAAAATATCCTAGTTACATGTTATCAACACGATATCATGGACCTTACATTTCCATTAGGAGTGAATTTACCTCCAACTAACCAGAGATCGTTGGAAGTATTCTTCAAATGTTTAAAGGGGCTGTTGATTGATACAGCTAGATGGCCTGTGCAGCCTCTTCCAGATCCTCATCAACTTGGACCCAATGCTAAGACCGAACCGAATCAAAGGACACTACAGTTAATATTGCCTAAGAACACTAACTTGGAAGAATTTGAAATGATTAGGAATTTATTAACATCTATTTTTAAAACTTTTTAAAATATAAATAGTTTTCAAAATTTTAAAAATATGCCATTTTATATTTATTCTATTTATTATTACCATTTATAAATATTATTGAATTGAATTCTATCGCTTATGAAATATTATAATCATTATTCATTCAGTACTCGTTGATTTTAAATATTATTATTAATTGCATTTTTTACTACTAATATTATTTTTTTTATTTGTAATTAACTAATACATGAATTATTTTTTCCCTCTAGATAACATTTTTACAAATCATTTAGTAATATATCAAACTTTGATATCATTTATAAATTTTGATGCTTTTACATCAATTTATTAATAGATAAAAAATATTTAAGTTGTTTTAATAATTTTAACTGTTTAAATATTTTGTTGATTGAAAAAATAATATACTTAATCAAATATATAATGTTCAACACTCTTAAACAATAGAAGATAATAATATTTTAATTATATAATATATATATATATATTTATTCAAAATAAAAATATAAATTTAATAAAATATTCTTAAACTATATAAAATAATCATGTTTAATATTTTTTATTTTAATTTTAAATTCTAATAAATAATCAAAAGTTATAGAATTATATTTTTTAATTTTGATATTATATATAAATAATAT
>JNEM01011879.1:0-10808 GCA_000697335.1 Conidiobolus incongruus B7586 | reverse complement strand
TTTATTATAATATTAATTATATTAATTAGATTTATTATAATATTATTAATATAAATAAGTTTAATAGATAAATTATCAAATTAAAATCTATTATATAATTATTTATAATTTAATTATCTTTTAATAAACTTAATTTAGATTCAATTATATATATATAGTATGATATTTAAATTTAGGTAATTTTGTTTGATTCAATTTATTAACTATTAGATAATATAGTAAAATTTAAGATTTAAAATATCTAAGTGATAAATCTATAAATATATATATTATAAAAATATTATAAATTTTTTCAAAAATATATACTATATAAATAGGAAATTTTCAGAAAAAATAACTTGGTTGATTTTTTGATTTATTATTTTTTGATATTTTTGTTATTCAAAATAATATATACTATATATAAAACAATACTTAATATATTATAGTTAAAAAAATAATATAAAACCAAGCTTAATTTATAATGAAATTCAAATTTAAAATTAATATTAGCTTTAAGTTGATTTTTGATTTAAATAATCAAATTAATTTCTTACAATAAGTTTGAAATATGACTTTTAATAAGTTTTTCCATTAATTAATGATTAATAACAATATGTTTTTAATTAATTATTTTAAATCTAAATAAGATTTAATAATTCAAAAAATAATTCTCTATATTCTATTAAATTATTATTATATTAATAATAATAATAATTTCTTATTAGTAGATAATAATATTTTAAATAGCAATAAGTAATTTAATAATAAATATATTTATTAAATACAATATAATTTTGAATAAAAATTTCAATTTAAAACACAAAAACTCAAAATCATAAAACTTTATATTTTGTTAATTTAAACAACGATTTTTTAATAAAATATCATATTATAGAAAATAATCTATATCAAATACTTATAAAAATCTTCAAATTATAACTAATAGCAAAAAGCTTATAAAATATAATATTATAAACTGGTTTATTTAACTTAAAGTTTAATTATTTAATATAGAATACTTACCTTAATAACTGTATTTTAAATATTTAACCAACTAAAGAAATAAAAAAAATTAAAAAGTATTTCAATTATCACTTGTAAGCCTTAACCAAAGTATTAATATAATCTTGATACTTTATTATTAACTCTATTATTAGATTACTAAAAGTAAATTTAAATTTAATTAAAGGAACTAAAGTATAAGTATAATTATATTATATTTAAAAACAAATGGATAAGAGAAAAAAATAACTAAAATAAATTTATATTTGTATAATATTTATCCTATTATAATTAACAGTTATTATAATAGATAAATTATTCACTCGCTTATATAATCTATTATTATAGAATAAGCAAAGTACTTAGGTTAAGAAATCAAAATTATTGCTATAAAGTTCAAAATAAAAAATAAATTAAAAAATATTATAATTAAATAGAGAGGATAATAATTTAATACTCCATTAATTATTATCACTAAAAATACAGTGTAATAATAGAATATATTTTGGATTTTCAGAAACTTAAGATAAAATTAATGTAAGAAAAAATACAATTAACAAAACCATTTATTTTATATAATAATAACTTTAAACCTGTATTAGAAATTATCAAAGATTGATTTATTGAAAAGAACTGGCCTTTATTACTACATCCGCTATTCACAAGATACAAATTTTTGTGATTTTAGTTATTTTTGTAAGTTGAAGAATTTAATTTAGGGAAAAAAATTTATTAATATTTCAACTTTTTATTTCAAAATTAATAGTGTAATTTTGAAGATAATTTATAGAAACCTAAGTCAAGGGGATAATTATCATTAGTATGGAATTCTGTAATTGAAAAACAAGGAAGTTATTAAATATTAAAATCATATTGTTTTTGCTTCAGCTTTATTTATTATGTTTATATATAAATTTAAAATTGGCGGGTTTACTTTTTGAGCGAGTGTATAACTTAATTTCAAAATTTTTGATTAAAGTATAGGAATTTAAAAATATATATAGGTTAATACCCTATCTCAGCACAAAATTACACTATCTAAAAATTTTTCAACAATTTTTTAAAGTAATATATTCGTAAAAGTTTTTAACTGGTCATTGAGAAAAACTACTAATAAATCTCTATTACATAGTACTGCTCGTTATCTTGTATACAATATTCCATTTAGTATCCTTAGGACCTTTAAGAGCCCAATGAGGTATAGAATTCACCTAAGTAATTAAAGTCTTCATATAATTGGTTCAATTTGATATTGATCATCGGGTGTCAAACATTTAGAGTTGTGATCGATTTGAATTTTTTATAAGTTTTGGGAATTAAAAATCTGTCACTGTTTATTTGGCTTATGTCAATATGAATCAGAATGATGACTGAAGCGATAATGGAAGTATTAAGTTGTAATTTATATGGTTTGAGTCTCTCAATTTTTCGAGCTGATTCAGAAATTTCCAAGTTAATTCCTCTTCAAAATTTGATATTATATCTAAAATCAATCAGAATGAATCTAAATCAGTTACCATATTCATCCATGGGGGTGGTTTCGTATTTGGAAGCTCCCAATCACATCGATTAATATGTTTTGACCTTTGCAAAGCTACAGCTCTTCCAATAGTCCGAGTGAATTATCGCCTATTCCCTGAGTTCGAATTGCCAGCGTCATTAACCGATGTTGACTCTGCATACTCTTAATAGATCGCAAATTTGGATTGGAACCCTACTCCAAACAGATCTTTTTAGCTGGTGACAGTACTGGTGGTAGTTTATTCCTCAGCTTGGCATATTATTTGAGGGATTATGGAATATCAATGCCCAAAGGTTTGATTTTAATGTCGTCATCGTTGGATCTCACGCAATCCAGTTCAGCTTGGGATACCTACAAAGATTTTGACTATCTCCAAGGCCATACTCATCACTCCAAATCTATACCACATCGCTATAATAACACAGATATAATATGTCATCCCTACGCATCTCTATATTACGGCCAAGTCAAAGACCTTCCATCTATTCTTATTCAATACAGCACTCTTGAAGTACTTAAAGGCGAAATTGAATCATTTTACAAAATTCAAAGGCATCAGCACACCATTGACCATGGAGAGTTATGAGGATATTGTCCACGTTTTCCAAATGGACAGATCAATCCCAATCAACTATTCAAAACATTTGTGAATTTGAGCATAGACATCTCAAACACCGATTCTCAAAAAACAAATTAGAACTTTAAAGTTATGAACATATAATGTACATTCATCGTCATTAACTAATTCATAATATTTAATCATACTATCAATTATATAGACTTGAAGACAATATTAAATTAAAATCCAACAAAATTCCTGTATACAGTGACATCATTTTATTACCTAATATATAGAATTGAGATTCCAATAATTTCAAATATAATTTAATATTAACCAGTTGAATATAATCAGCTTGACACTAATTCACATGAACTAATTAAATTATGAAACTTAATTCTATTATTTATTAAGAGTACTGTGACATTTGAATGATGATTCTATTGATATAATCGTATCTAAACACTGAAATAAATTAATTACATTCATTTTCTTTTGAATTATACTCAATCGAAAAAAGCATGGGGTAAAGTTATGTACTTAATGAGGATATTTCAATTATTAATTAGTTAGAGTTAATTTGTCACAAATGAATTATTAATATTTCAAAATTTACTCCTAACTCCTTTCCAAATTTAAATGGGTCAATCAAACAAATTTGAGATCAGGAGTCATCAATGAAGGGAAAGGATCAACTTATATAAAAGCTCAGTCTTCGCACTGATTATTTTTTTATCCTTGATTAAAATGTACACTAGACTTAAGCAAAACTTGTATATCTATGCCCAAATATTCCCGTGGATAATTATCAAGCGTGTCTTCCAAATTCTGTTCCTGGGTCCGGTAAGGCCATTGTGGACCGTTGAATTCACTTTGGTACTGAGTAGCTTCATTTACATTTGGAATTTATTCCCTATGTTGGGGTTAACAATTGCTAGATTCATTCAGAATCATTTTTCGGGGTTTAAGTATTGGGAATGCAACAGAGTTCACATCAAAGTACCGAAGTCAAGTGACCAGGTTAAAGGCTTTTTGAAGGATTATGTCAATGGTTGTAATCCAAAGTATTTGGCGGATTGTATCAATGCCGAATTTTTGATGTACAAGACTGAAGACCACCAACATATTGTTCGAGATCTTTTAGAGTTAATTACTGGTTTCTTATTTCCGAAAAAATTAAAACATTCAGAAGTTTTGCAAAATGTCCAGAGTATTAAATCACAATCTGGGATGATTACTGATGGGATTATTCTGTACATTCATGGAGGTGGCTTTATGTGCGGTAGTATGAATACCCATCGAATGTTAGTGCAAGAAATTTCAAAATTTAGCAAGTTACCAGTATTTCATATGGATTATGGATTAGCTCCAGAGTTTCAATATCCTTCCGCTTTGTTCGAAGTTTTTTCGGTTTATAGGTATTTAATCGACAAGGAAAATGGTTTGGGATATAGGCCTGATCAAGTGTTTTTTGCTGGAGATTCAGCAGGAGGTAATTTGGCTTTAAGTTTATCTTACTATTTGCGAGATTTTGGATTAGAGATGCCTAGAGGTTCTATTCTGCTATCGCCATGGCTCGACCTCACCCAATCACATTCATGCTGGCGAGAATTAAATTATGACTACTTGAGTATTGATTTTGCAGGTGGTGAAAAATTTGGTCCCTATTATGCTCCCAATCAATTGGAAAACCCCTATGTATCGCCATTTTTCGGCCGCGTCCATGACCTTGGGCCTATCCTGATTCAATTCGGAGAAATCGAAAGTCTATCTGGCGAAATCAACGATTTTAGTAAGAAATTCGAGACTATAAAGGGTACCCAATTAAGATTTGAATGTTACCAAGATATGGTACACGTATTTCAAATATTTGGATTTGAAAGCCAAAGTTTATTAGCATTGAGAAATATTGGGAAATTTGTTACAGATTGTATTAATGATAATTTACCATCTTCAAGTTTAAATAGATCGAATTATCCCCAAGTAAGAAAAATATAAATAATTATCTATATTGGTGTACATTAATAAATCTTCAATAATCACTGTAATATTTCAAATCAAATTAAATTTAATAAATTGGTTGTTTTCCTAATTTCGTTCGCATCCAAATAAGGAAATGGTCAACCCAGATGACTAATTGATATGAGTTGACATGATCACTTCTTATAATTATCACAATACTGTGCCAACAAATCATAAATGGTATCATGATATCAGATATTTGAATCCAAAAGTTCATTAAATTATATCTTGACTTTTAAAATATAATTATAAAGTCATTAAAAGTAAGAAAATTTTATTTATATTATATAAATAATTTAAAGTCTTTTAATAACTCCTTTTTTAACTTGCTATTTTAGTGATCTAAGGTAATTAGATAACTAGGTGATAAGATTATTAATAAGTTGCTAGTACTCATCAATACCCCCCAATAAGAGTATTAAAGAAATGATTGGTTGATGTTATATTCAACTAAAATTTGATAGCAAACTTATAATATAAACCCCACCAAATATAATAAATTATTTATAAATTAATAATCTAGATATAAGATAGGTAATAATTTAACTACATTAACTACATTAACTATATAATATATTGTTATCTATAGTTATTGAGATAATTTTTAATATGTATTTATAGAATTTAAAGTTAAAAAATAATAATATTATTATAAGTTATTATTCTTATTTTTATTAATTATTTTTATTTAAATAAATTAATATTTTAATTTTTTAATATATTGCAGCTTTTATGTTTTTAAATTAGTTCCCATTTTTTAATTTAACCTTATATTTTTTTTCTTAGAAATCTTTTTTTATTGTTTTAATAAATTTCAAAATTCAACTCTTATTTGTTTAAGTTTTTAATAAAATTTATTTTTAAAAATCCTTATAAAATATCTAAAAAAAATAATAATCACTAGGTGTAAAATTATATTATCCTAGTGCTGGAAACTAGGATAATTATATTGAACTAAGTTAGAGAGTTAATAGGTTATAAGGTCAAGATATAGATATATAGAGTTTATTAGAAATTCTTGATAAAAACTTAGAGTTAATTTTTTTCAAATAGATAAACAGATGGATAGTTGGATAGATAGATAGTATTGTCCAGATAAATCCCTATTGTTCCCTTTTATATTAGGATAAAAAAGGATCAATTTAAGGGAAAATAGGATAAAAGGTAAATTATAGATAAATTGATATAAAAGGTAAATATATATAGACTAATTTGGGTAAAGATATAACAAAAATTAAGAAAATATATTAATTATAATGATAGTTTAAATTAATTAAAATCTAAAAGATATATGGTTTTAGCTATTATATATGGTTTTACATTATTATAATTATATAATATTATAAGAATTTATGTATAATTTAAGTTTTTATTTAAAAAGTATTCTGGTTTTTATTCTTTTAGTGTTTTATATAACCTTTAGATTTTTCTAATATAATATTCTTTATTTAGGTTTTGTTTTTTTGAAATTTATAATATATAATACCCTTTAAATTTCACTATATAGTAAGTATAAACATAGTGGTAAAATACTAATATAATATAGAAAAAGACTTTAATATAAAAGTAATATAACACAGAATATGATACTATAATATAATTATAGTATATAAATATAAACAAAGTTTAATTAAGCTTTAAATTAGGATGAGTCATTAATATATTAAGATTTATATTAAATAATATTAATATATTGTAATTTAATAGGATATAGTTTTAATCTTAGAAATAATGAAAAAAATAAGAAATAATAAGAATTAAGAGAAAAAAGAAGAACCTAGTTTATTAAATAATTTAATGCTATTTATATAATTAACTTAGTTATAAAAATATAAATAAATTATATAATTTATTATTAACAAAATTACATAGAAATATATATAAGAATTTAAAGAATTAATCTTTTAATATTTTCATAATAATTTTTTTAAAAAGACATACTCTTTAAATTTTTACAAATAGGTATAATAAGCTAAAATATTCTTAATATTTTCTAAAGGTTCTTATATAGCTTTTTTAATAAGATAGTTTATTTATTTTATATAAAATAAAGTTTATTCTTAATAAATTTATATTTAATTATATAATTAATAAAATATTCTTTTTTTATTTTAATTAATAATTTAATCTAGTTTTAAAGCTTTTAATTAATTAAAAAAATATTAAAATCTTTGAAATAAGGTTTGATTTTAAATATAAGAAAGGTAAAATTAATCCTCAAAGTTAAAAATAATTCTTAGGTAATATTTTTAAAATTCAAATCAATAGATTAAATTTTATAAAGGTTATAGTATAATAGTAAGTATTTTAGATTTAAGTTAGATTTAAGTAAAATAGGTTTAAAGATAAATTATTCTAAGTATACAAATATATTAGCTTTATATTTAAAAGAATCTTTAAATAATTTTGAATATTATTGTTCTATTATCCTTTAATTTTTTCCAAGTTAAATTTAACAAAGGAATTAATATATTTAATATTCAATTAAAATTCAATAATATCTAAAGATAAGTTAATTTAAAGTTTTAAAATAATTATTAAATTAAGATATTTGTTATAATTAAAATAATTAGGCTAAAACCTATTAATTTATTTGTAAAAATATTGAATAAATATTAAAGTTGATAAATATAAATATTTGAATTTAACTGATTCATATTAATATAAGTTTTAATTATTTGCTTTAAAGTTTTAATAGTTTTTTCAACAAGTGTATTAGTTTAGTGATAATTAGTAATAAACATAACTAGGTTAATCTTAAGGGAAGAAGATAATAACTTCTAAAATTAAAATTTGAATTATATATTTTTATTAAATATAATAATTTATAAAATTTTATAATAAATAAAAATTTTAGAGAATAATAATTATATAATATTTTTAACTATAAAAGTTTTAAAACAAAGAATAAAATAAATATAATTAAAAAATAAATTAATTATAATTAATAAGT
This sequence comes from Conidiobolus incongruus B7586, assembly GCA_000697335.1. Lineage (NCBI taxonomy): Eukaryota > Fungi > Entomophthoromycota > Entomophthoromycetes > Entomophthorales > Conidiobolaceae > Conidiobolus > Conidiobolus incongruus. The sequence continues at coordinate 2,768 of JNEM01011879.1, read as the reverse complement.
TATTATAGCTATTTGTTAATTTAAGAAATTCTATAAAATCTAGTTGGATTTATTATTAAATATTATTAAAGACTTATAAGGAAATAAGTTTACTAAATTATAATTAGGTATTATATTTAATTTTTTAACATATATCACAGGTATTAATATATTTCTAAATTAATTAAATTAAAAAAAATTAGTAATATTTTATTTTAATTCTTTCAACAATCTTTAACTAGTTTTAATATTGTTTGATAAGTTATAACATTTATTAAATATTACTTGTTAAATTTTAAGAATATTAAAGATATATAAACAATTATTATAATATAATAAACTATCAATAATTTTAAATCTTTTGATATATTTTAATTAGTTTTCTAATAGTTTAAAGAGTTTTTTTAATTAAAATAAATAAATTATTATATAATAGTGTTTTTTAAAGTAATTTAATAAATTTTTTATTTTTTTTATTAATAATCATTAAGTTAATATTTGCTGGGTTTTTATAATTAGAATAAAAGGATATATATGTAAAATTTTTTAATAAAGTATCTATAATATAATTTTATTAACCTAAAAAATATTAGATAAAAAAAAGTAAACTTAAATGATTTATTTTATTTAATTTATTTCCTTAATAAATACTTTTAAGTATTTAAATAAATAAATGATTTATAATCTATAAATATTATAATAGAATTAAAAAAATGGGAAACTTTTTAATTTTAAATTTTTTAAACATATTATCAGTTTCAAATAAAAAAATATATACAAAACAAATAGGAAAATAAATAGTTTTAAATTATATATATATATATATATATATAATAACTTTTTTGATTAAAAAAATAATTTTTTAAAATTATTTGTTTAATTTAATTATACTTAAAATAAATAATAACCATCAAAAGTTTTTTATTTTAGTATCAATAGAACTTAACCATAAACCCTCTAAAATCATTCAAAATTTACAAGCAGCTTTTGGTAATAAAGCATTATTTAAATCAATAATTTATTGCTAGGTAAATTATTTTAAAGCTAGGAGAGAAACTACCCAAAACCTGTTAAAATCTAGAAGACTAATTTCAACTGTCATTTTTCTAATTATGAATAAAATAAAGAAATATATTAAAAAGCACCTTTTTATTTCAGCTAAAGAATTATCAAGATACTTTAATATTAGTCTTATAAGTATTTAATATATATTAAAGTTTAAATTAAAATTAATTAATAAAAATACAAAATAGGTACTTTATAATTTAACTAAAGCTCAAAAAAAAACTAGAATAGCTATTGCTAAACAAAACTTACTAAGATATAGCTAGAAATCAAGGCTTTTACAATGAATTATTGTAATTGATGAATTTTAAATTCCTTTGTATAATCCTTTACTAAAATATAAATCAAGGTGTTGAATTAAGCCAAATTAACCCCCTTTATAAATTCCTTTAATTAAACACTTTGTTGATAAATAAATGTTAATTATTCCAATAGATAATAATAGCATATGCTATTTTTATTTAATTCTTAAAGGAAAATTAATTAATAGTAAACTTTATATTTCTTTTTTAAATAAAACTATTTCTAATTGGTATTATCAAAATAATTTAAGAAGACCTATTATTTTGCATGATAATTGTAAAATACATAACTTTAAAATTATAAAAAACTTTTTAATTAAAAATAACTGGAAAAAACTACCATATCTTATATAATCTTCAGATTATAACCTATGTAATTATAATTGTTTTAAGTAATTAAAAAACCAGCTTATAGGAAAGAAAATTTTTACAAGAAAATTTAATTTGTTTGTAAAATATCAAATTTCAATCTTTAATAAAAAGAATTATTTTTTAAGTGTTAGATCTTTGCTAAAAGTATAGCAAAAAGTTATTAGAAATAAAAGAAATTATTAATTTTATATTATATATTTATTTATATTTTTTATATATTATAATATTTTTTTAATTGCAAAAAACTCCCATTATTTAAATTACAAAGTAATGTTAAAAAAAAGTTATAAAATAAGAAATAAAAATGATTTTTGATTATTTCTATTAAAACAAAGAGTTTTTATTTATAAACTAGGTATTTTAATTCAGCTAGTTTTATTTTTTAACCAGATTATTATTAACTTTAAGATAACATTTATAAAGTTAAGCTTAATTAATTCTCTTTTATTTATTAATTTATTATATAATTCAAAGGTAAAATATAAATTAAATTCAAATTAAACTAATTATCTATTAGTTACAAAAGAATTAAAGTTAATAAAAATGATAATAGGTAATATAAAATTAAAAATAAATAAAGTAAAACCATTAGTAGTATAAAAAATTAAAATATGAATATAAAAAGTATATAATAAGGTTTATATAAAAAAAGAGTCTTTTTTTAAGTGTTAATTAAAAAATTATAAGTTCAACAAAAAAATCAATTAAATCTTTAAAATAATTTAATAATATAAATATAAAAATAAATTAATCTTTGTTTTTTAGGTATAATAAAAACTTTTATATTATTAAATTTAGTTAAATTAATGTTAATTCTTTAAGAAGAAATAATATAACTATAGAAAAAGATAGAAGAAATATTAAAAATATATTTTGATAATTTTAAAGATTATTTATGTTCTTAAATAATTTGTAAAACCTAATTAACATATTAAATATATTTTTCTTTAGTTTTTAAATAGATTAAAATATTATTAAAATAAATAATAATAAAATTATACAAGATAAGATTAAAAAGGGAATTGATGAATTAAATAAAAATTACAAGGG
>JNEM01011869.1:0-10960 GCA_000697335.1 Conidiobolus incongruus B7586 | reverse complement strand
TTATATATATATTGCTATAAAATATTAATCTTAATATTTTAGTTTAAATATTAAGCTAAATAAAATCAATATTAATTTGAAATAAAATAATTAAAATTTTATATAAATAAAAAATAATAATATATTATTTTAATATTCAAAAGGAACTTATCATTAATTAAATTTATATTAAATAAAAATTCAATTAAAATTTTTAGCTATATAATTAACCACTGAATATATATAAAAATTTATATAAAAAGTGAAGTATATATAACTCATAAATATTATTTATACTATTTCAGAATTATTTATTAGTCTTTATAGAACTTTATGAATCTAAAACATACATTATAATATAATTGTATTATCCAAAATTATTGATTTAATTTGTTTGATATTAAAAATATCTAATATTGGTATATAATTTAGAGTGCATTAATATCCAATAATACAGTTGATGTCATCAACAAAATTGTCCAAATAAAAATAGAAAACTTATAATTTATTATTAATTTACTTCACTATATAACTATGCTGAAAATAATTTGGCGTTAGTAATTTCTTAAATCTTATTTTCAATAATTTTTCTATCAAATTGCCAAATTTAATCAAATTTAGAAAGTTGTGTTACATTATAAATATTGTAATTTATTAATCAAGAAATAATAAGTGCCAAATATTATAATTATTCTTTATGGATCAATATAAAAGTAACTAAATTCCTATGATTATTTGTTTAATTTTTATTTAAAATATGAAATATATCAATACTTTTTTAATTTTAATTATTTCATCAATTACCGTTGCTAATGAAACTCCTGACAAGAGTAATGATCCCCACAAAGTAAGTCTCGGAGAACCACTATGTATTGGAAAAGGCTGTCACAAACATGGTGACGAATCACCAGCCATCAGTATTGAACGTCACAAAGTAATGCTTGGAACTCCCCTATGTATTGGAGAAGGCTGTCATCATAGTAAGGATAAGGAATAGAATTTCATGGAAGCGGCTATATATCTACCAGTTCCTTTTAATAATATCAAGTTTTGATAAAACTCAATAAAAATACCCAATAAAGAATCATTATATTTCAGTAGATAGAGATACTTTCTGATTCATATAGCTGTAAATTTTAGATTTTGTTCAAATTCTTAGTGAGATAATATTTATTTATTGTAAAATTAACATTTACTTGAGTTATAATTATATTAATATCAATTTCAGAGAATGTGAATATGAAATACTATATACACAATCGATAGTCAATACTAATTTTATTTTATTTTTTAAAAGATTATTTAATTTAAAATAAAATGAACAAAAAATCTAATTATAATGAAGATTTTTTGACTATAAAATTTAAAAGTTAATATTGATATTTATAAAAATGAATTGTGAGACAACATTAAATAATAATTTGCTAGTATTTTGTTGAACCAATCAAAGGATATTTATATTCTATATTTATATTACTTTAAGATGTATATGGATATATAAAACATTTTTTCATAAAATAATTAAATCTTGATATATAATAGATAAATAATAATATAATATATAATCGAAATAAATATTGATGTTATAAAATATGCTCTAATTGATCAATTAATATTTTTTGATTATATATTTTATATATTAAATATGATAATATGGATTAATTCGAAATTCATTATATATTTAATTTTTGATTCAGTATTAATATAAAAATTTAAAAAAATACATATAAGTTATATCAATGAAATATTATATAAACAAATCATTTCAAAACTAAATATAAAAACATATTTATTATTATTACTATTAAATATTTATTAATATCAAAACTATATAGAATTTTTAAAATTTTGTTTTAATTAAATTCAATCCAAATATATATTGCAATAAAATAATATTTTCAAATATTATTTTTTAAAAGATTAAAATTTTAATCAAAGTCATATTGGGTTATACATGATCAATTAATTGAACTATTATTTTGACACAGAAAATTACTCTATTTGTTTTAAAATTGATATATAATACTTTTAGATAAATATTTTGTAACTGTTTAATAACTTTATGACTAGAGCATTTAATATTTAAATTATTTCTTAAATTATTTTGAAATAATAAACATATACTAGAAACGGTATCATTATTTATTATTTAAATAACAATCTTAGGTATATATATTTAAATCGCTTTAAATCGAAGTGCTATTTGCAATAATCAATTATATCGGAAAATACAAAGTGATAATTAATATACCAAATCTATTTAATATGAATATTTTATAAATTTATACTTTTAATACAAAATATAATTTTAATTATTAATTAAAGGATTAAAGAAATATTTATAAATAATAGTCAAAAATTATTTAAACAATACAAAGGTTATAGTTAACTATAATTATTATTATATAATATTATATCAATTATAACTAGAATAGTCAAAATATAAGATAACGTATATTATATTTTCAAAACTATTACTTTGGAATTATAAAAATTAGGACATTTTACTATTTTTTCTATTTCAAGCTTATAATTGGTTTTAAACCAAATATATATAAAATCAATAGGTAGGTTTATATTTTCTTTTTTTATGTAAAATTAAATTCTGAAAATCTATAATTTAATTCAATTATATTTAAACCAAAGAGTAATTATTAAAAGTTCCTTATTTAAGTAATAGTATAGTTTAATCATTTATACTTTGAAATTATCTCAATTATATAAATATTTTAAAAAGATGATGTTTTAATTAAATTAATTATTTATTGCCAAGTTAATTATTATAAATTTAAAATAATTTTATATAATATATCAAATCCTATAAGATTAATATTAACTATTAAAATTTAAAAATTAATAGAATAAAAAAATACTAAAAGATATCATTTTGTTCTATTTTATGAGTTATCAAGATATTATTATATTAGCTCTATTAATATATTATATATATTAAAGTATAACCTTAAATAAAATAATAAAAATATAAAATAAATATTTTATAATTCCATTAAAGCTTAAATAGAGCTAGAATAATTATAGCAAGATAAGACCTATTAATGTATAACTAAAAACAAAACATTTTATAATAGATTATTATAATCGATGGATTATAATTCATATTATATGATATTTTACTAAAAAACAAATCAAAATATTTAGTTAAGCTAATATAATTTTTTATAAATTCAAATAAATTATTATTCTATTTATAAATAAATATCAAATATTTATTAAGTTATTATAATATATACTAATTTTACTTAGTTATTGAAGGAAAATTTATTAATAATAAGTTTTATATTGCTTTTATTAATAAATTATGTTTGACTTGTTTTTTTTCTTTTAACTGCAAATTACTTATAATTTCTATATCATAGTTATAAAATATATAAAGTCAAATTTATAAATAACTTTAAAATTATAAATAATTAAAAAAGCAATCATATCTAGTAAATTCACTATATTATAATTAAAGTTACTATAATTACTTCAGGCAATTAAAAGATAAACTCATACAAAAGAAATTTATTATATATTAATTTAATTAATTGGTAAAATATCAAGTTTTAACTTTAAAAATCAAGAAACTACATTTAAGAATTAAAGTTCATTAAAAATACATAAACCTATTAATAATCTAGAAAAGTATTGATTTTATAATATATATGTTTTATATAAATTATATGCTAGATTGTTAATTTATATTGAATTTTCAAAAAAAACTATTACTTAGAAATATAAATTATAATATAACTAATAATTGTATAAATAATCCAATTGAATATCAATAATATTATTAGTATGGAAATTAAGAAATGGCAAATTTTTTAATTTCTGATCTTTCAAACATATTATACATTTTGAAAGATTATATATATATAAAATATATAGGAAAATAAATATTTTCAAACTATATATATATATATTCAATTTTAATTATTTTTTTTATTAAAATATTTTGATTTTAAAATTTATACTTAAATTTAATCATGCTTAAACTAGATTATAATTATTAAAAGGCTTTTATTTTTGTATCTTTAAAACTTAACCATAAACCCTCTAAAATCATCTAAAACTTGTAAACAGCTTATAAAGATAGTGTTTTATCTAAAACTACCATATATTACTAGATTTGTGATTTTAAAGCTAGAAGGGACATTATTCAAAATTTACCAAAATCTAAAAGATTAATTTCTACTATTACTCTTTCATTTATTAATAGAGTAAAAAAATATATTAAGAAATACCTTTTTATTTCTATTAGAGAACTATTAAAGTAATTTAATGTTAATTATACAAGCATGTTATATTTACTTAAGTTTAAACTTAGATTAATTAATAAAAATATAAAATAGATATCTTATAATTTAACAAAAGCTTAAAAAAAAATTAAAGTAGCTATAGCTAAACTAAATTTATTAAGGTATAACTAAAAACAAAGGTTTTTACAGTGAATACTTACAATTGATGAATTTTAGATTCTTTTATATAATCCTTTACCTAAAAATAAAACAAGATATTAGGTTAAGTTAAATTAATCCCCTTTATAAATTCTAATAAATAAGTACTTTAAATATAAGTGAATGTTAATTGTTGTAATGGATTATAATGGTATATGGTTTTCTTATTTAATACCTCAAGGAAAATCAATTAATAGTAAGTTATATATTACCTTTTTAAATAAAACAATTTCTAAATGGTGTTTTCAATATAAATTAAAGATACCTATTATTTTGCATGATAATTGCAAAATATATAAAGTTAAAGCTATAAAAAATTTTTTATATAAAAAAATTGGAGGGAGTTACCACATCTAGTATATTCACTTGATTATAACCCATGTGATTATAATTGTTTTAGACAATTAAAAAAATAGCTTGCAAGAAAAAAAATTCCTGCAAACAAATTAAATTAGTTTGTAAAACATCAAATTTCAGTCCTTAATAAAAAGAATTGTTTTTTAGGTATTAGAAGCTTACCAAAAGTATGGAAAAGAATTATTAATAATAAAAGAGGCTATTAATTTTATATTATTAATTAATTTTTATATATTATTTATTAATTTATTTGTTTAATTTTAATTTTAAAATTATGCCATTACTTAATTTCTGCACTAATAAAATTATAATAAAAATACATACAAACCTAAATTTATCAAGTTTTGTAAATTAAATAGCTAGTTTTGATTTTTATATTCTTCATATTTACTAGGCATAAACCCTTATAATTATAATTATATATATCATTATTAGTTACTGAATTTGTTTCAGGAAAAAAATTATATTCTAATTTCAACTTTAATAATTTAATATATAACTTTAAAATCAGATTATAATATAATATAAAAAAGCATTTCAGTAATATTATTGAAAAATAAGGGGGACATTGAAAAATTAAGTGGTATTAGTTTTGATCTAGCTTATAATATTTTATTATAAAAAATATTGAGAATTACAAAATTGATTTTTATACCACAGAATTTTTTATTGATTAATTTAATACATATGATATTTATACCATAATATTAATTTATTTATCTATTTCTTAGTTTTAATATGTTAATATTAGATATTTCATTTATTAGTAATATATCAAATACTAACCTATTATTTTAATAAGGTTTTAGTATAAAATATCTGCTTTATAAAATAATATTTTTCATTTCACTTTATGATAAATGACTTATTCAACAGATAGAATTTATTTAATATTTTCATTTTTATTAATATCAATTTTAGTAAATATCAATCAACTAGTGTAAATAATTTAAAAATCAACATTTGAATGATATATGTAACTACATATATCCAATTTCTTTCAAATAAAAACATCTGATATCTAAGATGATGAATTTGAACATATTTTTCAATATTCGAGTATTAATCATATGTATAAAGGTCACTGTAATTTGATATTATCATGCTTTTGCTAACAACTGATAGAATTAATATTAATGAAATTTTTTAATTATCTTCATAGTTATATCGCTTTCGAATAATCTGTTATATATCTTTAATGGAACATTATTATTAACTAAACTATTCAATTGGATACTTTACGAATGAAAAATAGATAATGTTGTATATAAGCTAATCATATTAGCTTACAGTTAAATGCAGTTTTCCATAAAGCTCTTATATCGAAGAATTGTATTTAAAATTTAATATATGAATTGGTTGGTAAATTTGATATTTTGATATTTTTTCTAACTGTAATTATTTGTATGTATTTGGATGAAACTGGATAATTAGATCCTGTTATTTATAATGGAACAAATTCTAACACTGTTATTAAATTTAGACTTAATAGAGATATTTTAATAAATGAATCTTCATTAATATTGCAATATTATCAAGGTATTTTGACAGTTAAATAATGTTAAAATTTAGTATGAAATTCTCAAAATTATTAGAATTTTTAAGGTATTATTGCTTTTTTAAAAATTGACAAAATTGTGATAAAATGGGAAATTTCAAATTAAATTAATCCCATAATATAAATATTTAATATATTAATGTATTTAAAGATTATTTATAATTTAATATTGATAAAAAACAGTGCATTCAAATTTCAACACTATAATATTATATTTAAATTTTTTTACTAATATCTCCCAATTCAAAAATTTAAATAATATTTACTTGTAGAATTTTAATGTCTATTTATTTAATTATTAAATATTAATTATTAATCTGATAAAATCCTTTGTTATTTAAATTAGATCAAATCAAATGTTATCCAAAAGATTAATATTAATATCCCAAAATAGAAAATATTCCACGACAATAATTAATTCTATACCAAATTTTAAATTACCTTCTTTACCGAGTACAGATCAAATTCACCCCAAATTGGTTACTCCGTATAACGAAGATGGAAGCTTCTTCAGACTTTATAATAGTGATGTTGACCAGAAATACCTTTCCAAGCAGTTGTATGCCTTGTACTGTAAACCTTATTGGGGATCTTCGACTAATTTAAAAGATATGGAGACAACGAATTTAAGTTGGGTTCCCAAAGATCATAAATTAACTTTGAATGATATTGAAACCTTGGACTCTATCTTATCACAATACAAGATACACAAATCTTCTAATGAGATATACGATAATCTTAAATTGAAATTTGGAAGTTTAGACCATTTTGGGCTATATATCAATTACATAATATTTAAATTGGCAAAGGATATAGATTTTGTGACTGATATTATAGGATTTTACTTAAAAGACCGTAATAAATTGTTAATTGGATTCGATATGAATGTTAATGCCTATTGTTTTGGCAAGTGGTTGCAATTATTCACCTCCAAGCAGCTGTGGGATAAGGCATCGGCCAGTAAGTTTTATATCAGTTAAAACTAATGCAATTTATCTAAATAATTAGTTTAGTTCATTCCGCTGCCATTTACTTTAATATTCCCCATACTCCACTGTATACCAAAAATTTGACTTTAGTATTAGCCAAGAAAGGTAGAATCGATGACAGTTTTGAACTCTTACAACAGTTGGAGAAAGCGAATATTTCATTACGTCAACATTACTACCTCCAATTATTCCAATATTACCAGGACAATGGCTCGGATTTGGCCATGCAAATTTGGAACCGATTATTATCAATTTTTAAAGTGAACAATGCCCAAACCAGGGACCGTCTCAGCCCTAAGGCCTACATGATCAGATTAGATATGATTCAAGATTTTAAAGAACTCCAAAGTACGATGAGATGGATTACATTCAGACATTTATGGAGCGACTCCAATCTCCAGCTCAAATTCTTGCAAACATTCCTCAGACTATGCCAAACTCAATCTGAAAGTATCGAACCAAATAATTTGAAGTACGAATTCATCAAGTTCGAACCCACCAAACCTCCGATCTATCTCCTTATCGGGTGGATCTTCAGCCATCTCCCTCATCTTCCCAAAGATTCTGCAAAATTCACCAAATTTTTGAGCCTCGTTTCAGAAATTGGCTACGTTTACAAAAATGCTACATCGGCCATCCAGCTGTTGAATGCCAACTGGAACCGTGTTGAAACTCTATCACCTCAGCAGAAGAAGAAGGTGCTGGCTATGGTTTTTTCTAGTTTGGAACAATTTCCAAATACATATCACATGGGATGGCAATTTGAAACTAGGGAGTTTTTGAATAAGTTGAATAGTTTGGAATTGATGGAATGCTGTCGAGTCAGGGTTGAAAAATTGTTGAATTAAATACAATAAATAATTATTAAAAAAACTTTTTAAAATTAATTTATATTAGATCATTTCCTATAATCAATATTCATCCTAATATTATTTATTTCAATAATTTCGGAATTAAAATTGGGGATTGTAAAAGCTTTGGTCACTTGCACTAATTCCATAGGAATGCTTGGGTGCTGGATACTTCCCCTGATTATCAGTACATCCAATACTCTGACATGTGAATATATTGTTATCACTATTGGATCCTTGGCTTTCGTTATTTACCTTGGGACATCCCTTACCCTCACATTTTACGATGTGAGGCACTCTGGAATCTTGGTCCTCACATGGGACAACCTAATATTGCGGGAAATTGTCTCTTTGTGGATCACAAGCTCTCACAAAGCACAGAGGTTCATCAATCACTCAGTGTTCGTCGTTGGCTGGATTTTTGACGGCGTGATATTGATTATCGTTGTTGGCTTTGTAATCCTTAGCTTGGGCCTATAATAAGGAAAATAAAAACAGTAGGGTATTAATAGCTTTCATTGTTGGAATCAGTATTAATTTATTATCCATCAACTCTTTCATTATTTATAGTATTTGATAAAAGGTCAATATCCTATTTTCTATAAATTGATTAAATTGAACACAATGTAATATTTTGTGCTTATTACCAGATTTTGAATTAAAATTTGTGGATGAATGTTAATTAACGCCATAATTTTTCAATAAAATCAAGTTGAAAGATTGTTTTTATGATTATATATAATAAAGTGATGATATAATCTTAATATTCAAAAATATTAGTTTATTTTTACATATTAATTGAATAATGATTACTTGATACGTTCTTTAATTTCATTCTAAAATTTGTTAATCATAAAATTTTAAAATGGATTAATGATTAAAATAAATTAAATACGCTTTTGTTATTTGAACCTATTTCAATAAAGGGATTGGTGCTAGTAAAGCAGTTGATGTAGGCAGTAATTAGCACTATTGTTTAAGAAAAATCAATGCGAAAGGATAAAAATATATTATAAATATTGAGCAAAAAAACTAAATAAATCTTGATTTAATCCATGATCACATTTCAATGTTAATGATGGAGAATAATCCTGTCAATTACTCAAGAAACTCCGATTACCGCAGGATTCAAGAAGTCACATTGGAGATATCACACCCCATGAACTAGTTGATCCTATTACTTTCCGCCCGTAAGTCATTCATCTCCACAAAAATCAACAATGGAACCTAATATAAGATTATCACAAGCAAACTAATAAACACATCTTCTATCTTCATTTTCAAAAGTATACCGTCTCTAAGTTTTCTCGTAGCCCTCACAAAAGTGTTGAGTCGTGACGAGCGTGAGATATTTACTTTATTCAAAGAACCCGATTCGTAACAAGTCATTTTCACCTACTTTGGTGAACCCCAATAATTTCCCTTAATTACGTGGTAATTTATCGTTTACCACTGGCGATTCCCCGTTTAAGCTCGTAAAGCCCATTGTTGTCAGTGTTAACACCCGACATTAAATAATTACTGGAAGTGGTTATTTATAAAAATTAAAAGTTCAGTTTATGAAAATAGAAATTTAATTCATTGCCTTATCCAGTGACTGGAATGATCTATTAAATGAAAAAAGTTTAGCAATTTATAGCTGGAATCGACTTCGACAAGAACTCAAACTAGTTTATAAAGATGTGAAGGAGTGGACACCACAAGAATACGATAACTGTTTTGCATTTTATAGTGATGGATCGGGTCCTGCCCAGAACTAAATTATCAATGTAAGTGAGAAATTATTAGTTTCAAAGCATTTTGAAATAATAATAATAATTATTATATAATTAAAAAATAAAATTTATATGAATGATAATGGGGTATTGAATTCAATTCTAAAAATACCAAATTTTATTTGACATGTAATATGATTATAAAACTCTAAACTAACTTTTTTTATTCCTAAATCAAGTTAACTTTGCATTCATACATATATGAGTCTTTTTCGACAATTGATTTGTGTCATATTCTAGAAATAATAATAGTACCTAATTTAAACATATAAAACTACATTTCATTTGATTGAAAGAAATTATAAAACCCTAATAAAATGATTTTATTTTACTAAAATACTTTCAATGACATTCATTGCTATATCTATTTTGAATTGATAAAAATAATTCCTTTCATGTTTATTTAATGGTTCTCAAATTTTTTGTTCGAATTTGTAAGTTTAACCATATTATAATGAGAAATAATCTAATTTAACCTTTCCATAAGTATTAGACTTTAAGTGAGGCTTAAAATTAAAAATAGTATTTTTGGTTGATTTAGTCAATTGAATAATAATTTTGAATAAATTTTGAATAAATTTTGAAATATTTATTATTTATATATTTTTAGTGAATAATATATAACAATACTACTTGATGCTTTATTTAAAATTATCATAGAAATTCATTAATGAAATTAATTTTAAAATTAAAACTAAAATTATTTTTCATATATAATTAATATAAATATATAATTCTAAATTAATATTTTTTATTATTATCTATAACTTTTTGCTATATACTTATTAAATATTTAATATTTAAATAGTTTTCTTTGTTATTAAAGATTTAAATCTAATATTTCATAAATTAAAATAATATATTAATATAAATTAATTTTTTAATAAAGATATATTTTGATTTTCTGATTTAATTATAATTTGATAGATTATAATCTAATATATAATCAAATATGGTAGTGTTTTTAATTTTTTATAAAGGAATTAAATTA
>JNEM01011868.1:0-33860 GCA_000697335.1 Conidiobolus incongruus B7586 | reverse complement strand
CAATACAAATAAAAAAATAAATAGTTTTGAATTATATATATATATATATAATAATTTTTTTTAAATTAGTTGTTTAATTTAATTATACTTAAACAAAATAATAATTATTAAAAGTTTTTTATTTTAGTATTAGTAAAACTTAACCACAAACCTTTTAAAATCATTTAAAATTTACAAACAGCTTTTAATAATAAAATATTATCTAAATTAACAATTTATTGCTAGGTAAATTACTTTAAGAGTATAAAAAAATTACCCAAAACCTACTAAAATCTAAAAAACTAATTTCAACTGTTACTTTTTTAATTATTAATAAAATAAAAAATTTTATTAAAAAACACCTTTTTATTTCAACTAAAAAATTATCAAAACACTTTAATATTACTATATATTTTTAATAATAGGAATTTTTTGCAATTTAAAATAAATAAATATTTTAATATATAATATATAAAAATAAATATATAATATAAATTTAATATTTTTTTTATTATTAATAACTTTTTACTATATTTTTAACTAAGATTTAACACTTAAAAAATAATTTTTTTGATTAAAGATTAAAATTTAATATTTCACAAACCAATTAAATTTTCTTATAGAAATTTTCTTTTATACAAGCTAGTTTTTAATTATCTAAAGTAATTATAATTACATAAGTTATAATCTAAAGAGTATACTAGATATAGTAGCTTTTTCTAGTTATTTTTAATTAAAAAGTTTTTTATAGCTTTAAATTTATGTATTTTACAATCATTATATAAAATAATAAGTTTACTCAAATTATATTAAGAATATTAATTAAAAATACTTTTATTTAAAAAACAATATAAAGTTTATTATTAATTTTCCTTTAAAAACTAAACAAAAATAGCATATATTATTATAATCTATTATAATAATTAATATTCATTTATTAATAAAATATTTATTTAAAGGGATTTATAAAGAAGGTTAATTTAATCTAATATTTTAATTTATGTTTTAATAAAAGATTATACATAAAGATTTAAGATTCATTAATTTTAATTATTCATTATAAAAGTTTAAGCTTCTAGTAATATTTTAGTAAGTTTTATTTAATAATAACTACTTTAATTTCTTTTAAGCTTTAGTTAAATTATATGGTACTTATTTTATATTTTTATTTATTAATTTAAGTATAAACTTTAATATAAATATAATAATCATATAACTAATATTAAAATATCTTAATAATTCTCTAACTGAAATAAAAAGGTACTTTCTAATATATTTTTAACTTGATTAATAATTAAAAAAATAATAGTTGAAATTAGTTTTTTAAATTTTAACAAGTTTTAAATATTATTTTATTAGCTTAAAAATAATTTACCTAGTGATAAAAAGTTAAATAATATATTATTACTAAAAAATTACTTGTAAAAGTTAAATTTTTAATCAAAAAACTAATATATATATATAATTTAAAACTAATTATTTTTTTGTTTATTTTGTATATATTCTTTTATTTGTTACTAATAATATATTTGAAAAATCAGAAATTGAAAAATTTCTCATTTTTTCAATTCTATAGTAATAAATTTATTAATTGAAATATATTGAATAAGTGATTTCAATCATTTTCACCTATGCATCTATAGCTTTTGGTGGAGTTTGCTTAGCTAATAACCATTATATTTCTGATGGTATATTTAGAAGATATTGATAATTTTATATTTTTATTGTTTAATACCAATTACAATATTATTTAAATTTATTCAAAATAAATGTAAATTCTTTATACCTGTGATGCTATATATTAAATTATCCAACTTTATATCTATTTATGCTTTAATCCAATCCTAACCTAATACACTTATATGTATATTTGTTACACTGTTTTCACCAGAATTAAGTTATTTAATGATTCTATTTTTAAATTATTTTAAATATTTGGTCAATTCTGCCAAAGCAAATATTGGTTTCTGTAATATGAATAGCGTTCCAAATGATGTGATTCATGTACACGCTTTTGATGCCAATTCAAATTGGTTGAAATGAAGGGAAAATAACCCTCCCAGAGCAATGGATGTGAGAGGTGTCTCTTATCTTATAGTGTACTCTGCATTCACGAATTTGGAGAGATAGAGTTATGGCATCAAACTATTTCAATTGAACAAATATGTAAAAATCATCCTCTCTTGGCATCACAGTCAAACACGACTAAAATATCAAATTAGAGAATGGATCAATTTTACAAGACTTAAGCATTTTTGCCGCTTGCATTAATTGGAATTCATGCTGCTAAATTGGTAATCATAGTTATTGATTTAAAGTCTGTATTTTTTTAACAATATATTTGTTATTTGAGTCCATCAAAAATGGTTTAAACTACATTGTTGGGAGTACTGTTCCTTTGCTTCTACTAAGGCTGTGGAATTTGTTCCATGAGCTAGAGGATTGATCAGGAAAGAGTTAAAATCTCTGTAATATATATTTTAATCCTATGATATTATTTGTTCCAGTAGCAACACCAATATTTTGGTAATTTATAAGGTCTTACTATGAACTTGAAAATAGTCCAATGTTTCAGCTTGCTATGATGCTTGTTCCTTCAGGTTGCTGCATACACCAACAGCTATAATGATGATGTTGCACTTCCATTGCTATATTCACATATCTTAGCTATTTCATAGCCTACAGCATTAGTTAGTTTATTTTTATATATCACTCTCAAAAGGTGCCTACAAATCCGATCATGTCAATTATATCTTTTATTATAATATCATTATCTACAGTAATGTATTTCTATTAGCTTGATAAACACTTGTGTTAATAACATTCGGGTATAAATGTCATTCGCTTAATTGGAATTCTCAAGATCAAATGATCATTCCAAAGATGAACTCATCTAACCCTGAAATGTTGAATCAACAATTTTTTATCCATCGATTACAATTTTTTGTTTCTGGTAAATTTTCTAATGAATTTATAAATCAATGAAGTTCACGTATAAAATCTGGTATTAGGATAGTGTCGGAATTTAAAAGAAGAGATTTAATAGTTAAAGAAAATAAATCGGGCATAATGATGTCAATTATGAAAATTAAAAGCTGAAAAAACTATAAACTGTTAAATATAAATTGAATGGATAGGAATTTTACGGAAGGACTTACTTTAAAGGGTATTTTTTGTGTAAAAACAATATTTTTCGAAATTGAGAATATAATAATTTGATAAGGATGGATTGGTGGCTTGATTCAAGTAATGATTTAATTATGCGATGCGAATATTTCAGTTTTGAAGCTCTTGTAAAATTTTAATTTAGTAATTTATGGTGATTAGCAATCAAGTTGAAGCCAAATAGTATACAAAATGGAGTTTTACAGTTGATTTTGATGAAAAATAATTTATTGAAAGGTTAAGCAAATGATCAATTCAAATAGTCAAGTTTGAGGATTATTGAAGGAATAATTTAGCATAATGAATTGACATAAATAAACTATATAGGAGTCATTGAAATCAAATCAAATCAAATATCAAATATTGAAATTAAGGGTCTTACCTGAGAATACTTAATAAACCTGGAGGCATGAATTTTTGAGTTCTGATGTATCTAACTCCCATAACAATTAACAATACAATAGATAGAACTAGTCGGATTGATAAATATGAGCCTTGGCTTAAAAATGATATGTTTGTTACCTAAAGCGAGTAAAGAATCCTTTGAATTTTGAGATACTTTAGAAGCTGCATAACCTACAGCAGCACCAAAACCAACACCGGCTACTAATGAAGGAATGCTGCCTAAATTGAATCTTAATAAAATTACCAAGAACTAGCATATTGAATATACCAGCTTTAACATAACCGACAATACCACCAACACTTAGTAAAGTAGCATAAATATATCCCAAATAATCCATATTTCTTGATTTTTCCTATATTTTAAATTTCTTTAGTTACTGTTAATTGGTTTAAATATATAATGTTATATCATAAAACAAAATTATGGGACATTCAATCATATTAGTCAAGTTTTTTATAACAAAATTTATTTTATAAATCAAAAAAAAATTCTAGGTTATAAATTTGACTAGATTAAATTTACCAATTATGTTAATCTTTTTCATTCAGCTTTACTCACTTGATTAAATGAAATAACATTGAAAAACTATAATATTACTTTAGAATCAAAGAAATGGCAAATTTTTTAATTTATGATCTTTCAAATATATTGTTAATTTCAGATAAAAAAAACATATATATATATATATGTATGTGTGTATAATCTTTTTATTATTAAAAAATTAATTTATGAACACTTACTGTTTAATTCAGTCTTTCTTAAACTAAATCATAATTATTAAAAGTCTTATATTTCAGTATAAGTAATATATTACTATAAATATTTTAAAATTATTTAAAATTTACAATTAACTTTTCAGGATAATATTTTTTTCAAATTAATTATTTATTTATTATTAGGTAAATTACTTTAAAGTTAAAAGAAAAAATATTTTAAATTTATCAAAATCTAAAAAAATTAATTTTAATTATTATTATTTAAATTATTAATAGTATAGAAAAATATATTCAAAAAATCTTTTTATTTTAGTAAAAAAGTTATTAAAACATCTTAATATTAATTATTTTAGTATATTATATATATTGAAACTAATTTAAATTTATATTAATTAATAGAATATAAAATAACATAATATTTAATTAAAAATTTAAAAAAGATCAAGTAATTATAATTAAAATAATACTTATTAAATATAACTAAAAATTAAAACTTAATAAATTATTATAATTTATAAATTAAAAACTATTTTATTTAATTTTTAGTTAAAAAATATATTAAATTATTAATTTAAAAAACCAATATAAGTTTAATAAATCAATAGTATATTTATAAACAAATATTAAATATTATAATAGATTATAATAACAAATACTATTCCTATTATTATTCTTAAAAGAAAATTATTTAATAAGTTTTATATTGATTTTTAAATAAAGTTATTTTTAATTAGTGTTTTCAATATAAATTAAAAACACTTATTAATTTTCATCATAATTGTAAAATAAATAAAACTAAAGTTATAAAAAATTTTCTAATTAAAAATAATTTGAAAAAGCTACCATATTTAATATTTTATTTAAATTATAACAAATATAAGTATAATTGCTTTAGGCAATTGAAAAATCAGCTTAAAGAAAAAATTTACAAATAATTTTAATTGGATTATAAAACATTAAATTTTAACCTTTGATAACAAAAGTTGTTTTTTAAGTGTTAAAAGTTTGCTAAAAACATTGCAAAAATTAATAATAATATCAAAAGTGAGTATTGATTTTATGTTTCTTATTTATTTTTGTAAAGTATTTATTAAATTGTTTATTTATTTTCAATCTCAAAAAACTCTCATTATTTAATTGATAGTAATAAATACTATATCAATTATTTAATAGTTAAGCTTTTAAATCTTGATAACATTTGAATGATTAAAATTTATTAGATCATATCATTTATACTTTCAACTATGAATCAATTGTTTAAGTATATTACATAGCATTTTGATTTCGTTAATCATAAGAACTCAATTTTAATATATATTTGATTTGATATATCTTTTAAATTCAATTTCTACTGGGTATTTGAAATTGATTTTTACCATTAAAAACATTTCAAATCATTGCTAGCCAAAATATTCTATAATTAAAAATATACCTTGTTTTTGCAATTGCTATATTGACAGTATAGATATATAAAACCATCAATTTACTGTGTATAGTTATTAATTTTGAAATCTATACTAATCTAGTAAAAGTTGACATCACTTGCAATTTGAGTTGTTAGATTAATTTTGACAATCGCAAGATCAAATTCCGAATACTAATAATGACTTGAATGTAAGTAGATACTTAATCATATTAGTATTTTATCAAGTTTAAATAGTTGAACATTCATTCAATTTATCAGATATTTCAAAACAAACATTGTACAAAATATATTTGATCAAATTTGTAAGATTGATGATGTATTGAATTACAACTATTAAGTCAAATACAAATAATTCTATATTGTTAAATTATAATAGCATGATGAATATAAATGACAACAGTATTTTCCAAATAGACCTTTAATCCTGAATTTAAAAAATGAGCTAGTTTTAATTAATGATAAATATACTAGAGTCATAATATTAGTCATTTGATTCTATAAAAATGATCTAACTTTCCATTTCGTTTATTATAAATCATGCCAGCATTTCCTAATTCCTTGATGGTTTTAATATAATAATAGTATGATATCATTCTCATTTAAATATTTTAAAATATTTTTAAAAATTGCAAATATTTAAATTAATTTAAGTTTTGATTTCTTAGTAATCAATTCCCGAAAGTATCAATTCCTGATAAATTGGAAAAAGGAAATTTGAGCAAATCAAATTCAATAAATGGAAATTTCATTAAAAATCCAATTTAAATATAGGCTATGGAATAATTATCGGATTGGCAAGATTGGAATCGAGAGTAGGGGCCAATTATTAATGATTATTTTGGCAATGAGATTGAAATTAAATATATTCTCTAAAAATTGAAACCAGTTTCATCACCGTATCTATACTTTTTTCAATAGTTATAAATAACAGTTTGCTTCCTTGATTGATTTATAACAGATTTAAATTTGTTCTATCATATTGGATATTTTTTGGCATTTTTTATCCTCTTAATTTAACGCCTTTTCTTTCTCTTTAATTGTATATTATTTTTATCTATGACCAATCCTATCCCTATAAAAAATAAATTTAGCCAGATGAATATTAGCACAACTCAGACGAACGGCTATAATGAAAAATCTAACGGTATTTACTCTTTTCAGAGCTCGACAGTTTCTTCAGATGATTTCCCAGAACCTAGTCCAAAGTCGATACATCAAAACCTTTTAAATTCATTAGGACATCCACCACAACGCCAATATACATCTCATCCCAATTTGGTACAAGCTGCTGTCGCTGTTAGGAAAATATGTAGAAGTTTGGGCAGACGTAAAATAAGGTGGACTTCCCCCAAACGTATTCTTATTGTCACAAAACCAGGAGATTCCAAAGTTGCTAAAAAGGCAAGAGAGTTGGTGATCTGGCTCTTGGAAGAAATTCAAATACCGAGTTACTCGCTAAAATCTTCGGAAGCTGACACGGATACGTCATCTTCCAGCTCAGAAGACACGAATTCTTTGGATATGTAAGTATTAATAATATTGACAATGGATCGTATAAATCACTAATTTAATGCTGTAGATTTATTGATCCCCATTTGACAACAAACAGACATTTTGATTATAATGAAATACAGGTTAGAATTTCCCGAAATGACACTAAAAATACCTTGCAAACGTTTTCACCCGAAATGTGCCAATTCTCGGCAGATCAATTTGATTTGGTCTTGACACTAGGCGGTGATGGTACTGTTTTGTACACCAGTTGGCTTTTTCAAAATATGGTCCCCCCAGTCATTCCCTTTCATCTTGGGTCTCTCGGGTTTTTATCTAGTTTTCCATTCCCTGAATACCAACAGACTTTAAATAACTGCTTTAGGGATGGTGTTAAGGTGAACTTGAGGATGCGACTTACATGTACCGTATTTAGATACAATCACCCAAATCATCATTCATCAAAATTAAATGGTACTCTTAATGACTTAATAGAATCTACACAGCCTAAATCCTCAGAATCCTTACTGCAGCCCTTTTCCAACAAAAGTAGTCGTAAATGGAAGAAAAACCATAAGATCAACCATTCAAGAATTTTATTACAAGAATTTGAAGATCAGGAAGATGACGAATCTGGTTTGAATATCAATATTCCTGATTCTGCATTATTTACAAAAGGAGAAAGTTTTGAAGTATTGAACGAATTAGTGGTTGATCGTGGCCCAAGTCCTTTCATGTCCCTAATTGAATTATATGCCAATGGGGAAATGCTAACAACTGTTCAAGCTGATGGATTGACGGTTGCTACACCTACAGGATCTACTGCTTATTCTCTCTCTGCAGGAGGATCTCTTGTTCATCCTGAAATTCCTGCTCTTTTAATCACACCAAACTGTCCACACACATTATCATTCCGTCCTATGCTATTACCGGATACTTCCGTACTTCATCTATGTGTGCCATTTACTGCTAGAGGCACAGCATGGGGTAGCTTTGATGGTAGAGGAAGTATCGAATTAAAACGAGGTGACTACATTCGAATCCAAACCTCATCTTACCCATTCCCAACAGTCTGCAAGGGCAGTTCAGCTGGATCCGAATGGTTCAATTCCTTGAATCGATGCTTGAACTGGAACCAGAGGGCATTACAAAAATCCTTTGGCAATGAAGACACTTCTGAGGAGGAATCGGATTACTCCACAAGTAATGAATAAATAAATATATAGTTATTTATGCAACACATATTCAAATACCCAATAACCATTTGGAATATTTGTTCCTTTATAATGGCATAATCTCAAGCTCCACTAAGTAATGTTCCAACATAATGTTACTCTAGTATTGTAGATATCTTTTTCACATTCAATATATGCCACTCAAATGTCCAAACTCAATTCCAATTTTCAGTCCCATAATATTCCAAATCAGATTTCTAGTGTCAAATATAATAAATTAGAATCCAGTCACATATATAAATTCATCTTCAAAATGATTTCAAGTAATTGTCAACATTTAACCACTTTACCAGATAAAGAATTTGATAAATTTAAACTCAAATTAATTAATTGTATTCAGTATAGTTTCCTCATTGAACAGATACCCATTTGGCTCAATAATCTGAATGAAGAGTGCACCAGTAGAAACTCAGGGAGTCACAATGAGGAAGAAATGACTAACGATTTGATAAGTCTGTATCAATCACTACCCATTGCGAAATGTGAAGAATGCCAAAACAACAATCAGTGGTTAAGTACCTGTATTCAATGCTTTTATATGGGCTGCGACCAACATTTCAATAACTCCCACATGACGCAGCATTTGAAACAGACACAACACGCTTTCAGTTATAATTTTAATTTGAATTTGATATATTGTAACCTTTGTGAGAATTATATCTTAAATAATACACTGTTCTATCTGATAAAATTTACGAAGCTTTTGTTGAAATTGCAGTATTTGAATTCCAATTTTAATTTGGTCAAAAATGAAGTGATTTTAAACTGTTTTTATTTTCAGAAGGATTTGATTAAGACGCATATGAAGTGTAAATTAGTTAGAGGTCTCAGGAATTTGGGTAGTACTTGCTTTTTGAATTCGATTTTGCAAACGTTTGCTCATAATCGTTTGTTGGTCGATTACTACGAAAAGTTGGATCATATGCACGACGAAATGGATGAATTTGGGAGTGATGGCGGTAATGGTGAAGGCTCAACGGAGGGTAATACATGTTTGAGTTGTGAATTGACAAATTTTATACTCGATTACTACTCAGACAATTACACACCTATCTCGCCAACCAAATTCCTACATAAGCTTTGGTCTACTTCCAAACATTTGGCAGGGTATCACGAACACGACGCTCACGAACTTCTAATGGCAGTTCTCAACCGATTACACGAGGAAGATGAGAACCACGCTTCTAACTCACTAGAATGCAAATGCATTATTCATCAAACTTTCTCAGGGGTATTACGCTCTGAAGTCACTTGTCAGTCTTGTAATTCTACAACGTCTACATCGGATCCATTCCTTGATCTATCTCTCCATATTGAAGATGCCACCAACACTGAAGGATATACCTTACATGACTGCTTAATGAAATTCACACATCCAGAGCCACTTCCTCCAGACTCTTACAATTGTTCTAACTGTCAAAAGCCTAGACAGGCAACCAAACAAATGAAACTATCCAAACTACCCAAAGTTCTATGTATTCAATTTAAGCGATTCTCGCAATACCCCACACCTTCTAAGATTGACACGGATATTATACTACCTAAGTATCTCGATTTGCTGCAATATTCCTATTTGAATGAAAAATCCACGCCTGGATTGAGTCCATATCATTATCAACTATTTGCAGTGGTCAATCATCGAGGATCATTGGATACTGGTCACTATGTCAACTACTGCTGGAATCGAAATCGATGGTACTTGTTCAATGATCAGGATATTAAACTAGTCAATGCTGAAGAGGTGTATAATTCTAAACCTTACCTCTGTTTTTATATGTTGACTACTCTGCTTACAGATAATTTGGGTAGAGGGGACTGATTTATATTTGGGAATAAAATATATTGAGATTAATTATTGTTATATATGTTAATATCATGTTTTATTTTTCAAATTTTTCAATTGATATATAGGTTTTAAAAATATTTTTATATTCATTATTTAAATTCAATATATGTGTTAATATATGGTTTTAATATTAGATAAATATATAAATTTATAGAATACATGTATATTGCTATATTTAAATACTTTATTAACTAATAATCCAACCAATAATCCCAACCAATAATTAGAAATCACCACCCAATTGCCCACTATTAGATAAATTTAATTAATCTTATTGCTGAAAATAAGTCAAAGCCCTTTGATTATGCTTTTTAAGCTCTTCATTTTGGTATTCATGAATTTTTGTCACATCCCTAATCTTGAATCCGTAAATTCTAGGTACATAACGTTCGTTGGACTTAGCGGGTACTATATGGGAATAGATTTGCAATAGCATATGGGGGAATGTGGTACCAAAATAGGCTCCGTCCAAATTAATATGACGGTTAGCTTTAGGTTGGTAAATATCTTCGCAGCGGGCGCAATATAATTTTACGCCCTTAGTTCTGGGGATATCGCTCAATCCCACAGGTAATAAGGGTTGTCCTTGGCATAGTACTCGAGGGCATTTTCCAAAGTGGTTATTCTTCATTTTTTCCAACTATTCTAAAAGTCAGAAATAATAAATGAATAAAAATAGAAAATATTACCATTTTAGCTAATCCTCTCATTGTTAAAATATATCTAGCATGAATTAAACCGTATAAGTGTTTGGCGTCCTTTTCAACCATTTCACTGGTAGCGTTATCCAAAGCAACGCCTAAATCACCCCAAATTAATATTCAATAAACAATACCTCTCACTAATAAAGTACCTAAATTATCCAAAATCATATCCAGAGCCAAGGAAAAGTTCTCAACTTCGTTAGGTAAACCCGTCAAGTTGAAGCGATCGTTCAAGTACTCTTCGTCAATTTCGCAGAAATATTCGCTTCCTTTTAAAGATAAATACCAATCAACCCAATATTTGGTATAATTATCATCGGAGTTACTACCGTTAAAATCGTCCATCATCTTACTAATAAAATTTTCAATATCAGTATTATTATTTATTTAATATTTGTGCTAATGATATTTATTTAAACCTACAGTAGATTATTTATTTTGATATAAAAAATTATTTCAAAATATTCGTACATTGTGAAATAAATTTAATTGGGAATTGAATCTAATTTAATTATGGGATTTTGTTGAAATACTTTCTTGAATAATTATATTATTATTCAATACCAAATAACAGATATAGTATAATATGAAAAATATATGTATGTATCAATTATTACAATTGTATATTATTTATTAATCATGGATAGTTAATTATATATAATTCATGGATTTGGCTAAAGAATATTACAACAAGTTGGCTTATCATTCTCTTTAGCATCAGCAACAGCATCTGGTTGTTCGACTTGAATAGTTTCATTATTCGCAACAGCTTCAGCTGGATCTTGGGCAGATGTTTCATTAGCATTTTTGTCAGATTCGTTGTTCAATGTGGTGGGTTCAATACTAATATTAGAGATATTAGATTAATGATTATAATAATATATATGAAATAATTTACCCTAAATCCAACACTGCTTGTCTGGTTATTTGATATACTTCATCGGGAGTTTGCTCACATGGAACCTAAAAAAATTGAATTTCATTTAATATCATAAAAAATCATGATTGAATTATATAGCATACTTCAGACACTTTACCCTTTTCCTTATAATAATCAATAACAGGTAAACTAGTATTCTTAAAAGTAATAAATCTTTTCTGAATAGACTCCTCATTATCGTCCGATCTACCGCTTGTCTTACCACGTTCTAACAATCTCTTTAACATCACATCCTCCGAGCACGAAAAGTAAAGAACATGATCAGGCTCAGAGATTAGTTTTTCAAACTCCAGAGCTTGATTCAGCTCTCGGGGAAAGCCATCAACTAAAAATTTGGTATTTTGTGATTGATCCAGCTTAGTTTTCAGGAGATTGATGGTTATTTCGAGAGGGACTAGTAATCCTTCTTTAATGCAGTTAGAAATGGTTTCACCGTATTGGGAATCTGGCTGATTCATTTCTTCCCTTAATAAATCACCAGCTAATGAATTAGTATTTAATGCCGATGCATTGATGATAAATTGGTTGAGATATATGAAATATACCTGAAATATGCTGAAATTGAAATTCTTCAACCAATTTGGCACTTTGAGTACCTTTGCCACTTCCAGGACCACCTTTATTACATTCAATTAATCAAAAATAGATCAACACTTAACTGTTAATGTTTACCTAAAACGAAAATGATGACTCTATTGCTCATTATTAGAAGGACTGAATTAATAATTGATAAAAGCTGAGAAGGATCATTACATCATTACTCTTTATATATCAAACACATGTTCATTCAGGGTTTTCACAATTGGTGTGACTCAAGGACGAATTGGGGTTAGTTCATTTTAATTTATCATTATAATCAACCAGTTCTATGTCATTTTTATATTCTAATAATGAATTGGATGATTTCATTTTTCATTAAGATTTATCTTTTTTTAAATATTTTGTACATGTTTCCACAAAATGAGACTCTATCCAATGAATTTTTCAATAAATTCACTATTATAAGATATTTATTTTAACTATTCAATTATGAAATGATCCATTTTCCAGAAAAATCGTATAAAACACTTTAACTAATTGGACATTCAGATAAGAATTAATCAAGTTGAAATCTTTATAAGACTGCAATAAAATAACACAATACAAATTAGTCAAAATAACTATATATCAAATAGTTATTTAAGACTCCAATAATTTAAGTTTTAATATATGATTATTTTCTTAAATATAATTTCAAATTCAGAATTAATCAAATAACGGATATTGGGTTGGTTTATTAAAAATTTACAATAAATATGATAAATAATATTAATATGAGCATATTCTTGATAGAGATAGCTATTAGATATATATAGGTTTTTGATTGATATTTCTATATATGTTGATGTTAAAGATTCAATAATAAATTTATTTCAATTTATTCAACGATCAATTCGATATACTAACTACATGTAGTCTTCACGTAAACATTTAGAACAGACCAACAGTAGAAATTTGGATAACATAAATTAATTTTTGAATAAAAGAAATGTACCTTAGCGGATTGCCAATTTAGATCATTGAAAATTACGAAGAATTTTCTCTAACTAATTTGGCACCATTAAGAACTAAGGTTTAAAGGTTATCTACAATTTTTCAACGACTAAAAGTATCAGAGACCGATTCCTAAGAATCTTTCATTCTACTGTAGTGCTTTTATAAAATTGATTGATGTCAAAGTTTCTAAGGTGAAAAATTATTTGAATTTATAATGAAAAAATGAGGATTTTTTGGTTGTGGGATAATTCCATTCAAATTGTTTCATTCTTTTCGCAGAACTTTATTTAATTATTCAATAAATTTAAAATTAGTTTAATAAAACAAAGTATATAAATAATTTTTTATAGATTCAATATATAACAAATACAAGTATATAAAATTAAAAATTTGCAATTATTAAAATTTCAATTTTCTATAACATTAATTTTATATTAAATAAACGGAAAAATGATTTGAAAGTCTAATGACAAATGAGTTTATATCAGATTAGTTACATTGAATATATTTTTAATATAACTTTACTGTAATAAAATATCAAACTCTGATGATACATTATTTTTACTTATCAAAACTGTTCAAGAATCAATTGTAATTTCACTCTAAGTTTTTGATATATACTGCATAAATGTAACAAGTAACCTATAACAAATATAATTATTATTGATAATTTTAAAATCAATATTTAAACTAAATGATATTGTAATTGATTTGTTAAATAACCTCTACTTTAAAAAGGCATTTATATGAAAATATCTGTTATTTAATTATCAATATATCTTGACAAAGTAAAATCTAAATTAAGATTATTAAGAACTTGTTTTAGGTAATATAATCTAAATATTCTTTTATTTTGCCAATATCAAGGGATCATAAACTTTGTATTTATTAATTTATTATTTTGACTTTTATAATTAAATAAAAATACATTTTATAAATCAAACATTATAAAAATTTGAAATATATCACAGCATAAAAACTTTGTACTATCATATTTTATTACATTAATTTATAATACAATTTAATCAATTTATTGAAATATTTTAATTAGTTGATTAATATCTTAATTTTTTTATCAAAGATCTGTTTTAAAAAATCATCTAATTTAATTATATCTATTTTGATTGGCTGAAAAATTAGTTTTAAACTAATTGATTGAATGTAAGGAGTTGGGCAAAGGGTTGGTCCAATCAAATTAAATACTTAAGGATGTTAGAATGTAATCAGTCCTTGGATGAGTGACGAAAATTCTATCTATTTTAATACAATACCAATACAATAAACCAATTCAAATTAGTAAATAGTGCATTCAATAAGTTCAAAATTCAATAACTAATCTTACAACTCATTCACAAGTCTCAAATACTTCTCTTCCATTCAAGATACTTAAATACAAGTATCTTTTAAATACTGTACTATATACTTCAAAATTAGTTAATATTATACAAATATATAAAGTTGTCATTTTGTTTAAAAAACATAATGACCGCAGATATCACTTATGATAGTAGTTCAGACGAATCAAATGCTCATTTAAATAGAAACAATCTTAGCAAATCTCCGAAAATAAAACTCATTATCAGAAAACCAAGTACTACTTCAATTAATGCAGATGACAATTCATCTATACCACTTTCTCCTCTCACAACCAAGCCACCTTCTAGAGGTAAGCCGATAAGGAAACCTTCTACAACAAATGCAACTTCAAACGCTTTAAAACCTCCCGAAGAGAGAAATTTCAACGACCTTTTCCCAACACTAGAATTAAGTAGTAATCTGGAAATAAATATCATAGAAAATAATACGACAAAAGATTTGGCTTCTGAAAATGTCAAAGAAAGTGAATGTTCCACCCCTTTTAGTATGTCTAATAACACTGCATTAAAAGAACAATTATCTTTACCTCATGTTCAAATTCAAATCAAAGAAATTTTTGATTATCTTGACCCAAAATTAATAAATGATGAAGGCGACTACATCGATGAATTCAAACTACCTAATAAACACTTTTTAAGAGCTCGAGGTAATTATTTATCTTATCAAAGCAATTCATTTTTATTAATAATTTGTATCAATTAGAGTCTCTTGATCAGCCTAATGTTCAAGTTGAATATGATATGGACGAAGAAGGTATTAATTATGCTTAAACTATTATTAATATTATCAATTTATTCATTTTATTTAGATAGGAAATGGTTAAATATGTTTATGTCAAAAAAGAGAACAAGTTCAGTCGCACCGCAATACCTGAAGGCTTTTGAAACCCTGATGGATCATATCGAAAAGGGCTGTTTTGAAATCGTAATATTGTAAATACTAATTTATCAAAATCAGATTAATTTAATTCTTTTAATTTTAGTCAAGGCAGAAAAAATACGAAAATTTAACTATCCAAGATATTCAAGCCAAGTCCGATGCTTCTTGCGAAATCTGCGACAAAAATGATTGTGAAAACTCCAATTGTATAGTGTTTTGCGATGGTTGCGATTTAGCTGTACATCAAAGTAAGTATTTGTTAATTTTAAAAATCATTCCATACGCAGACTTTAACCTATTTTTAGTGTGCTATGGGGTACCATTTATTCCTGAAGGAGAGTGGTTATGCAGAAAATGTATGGTATCTCCTAGTAATCCAGTGGTAATTTATTCAGTTATAAATTATTTATTAATTTTCATTAATCATCTGGTAAATTAGTCATGTCTTCTATGTCCTAATGAAGGAGGTGCTTTCAAACAAACCACGAATAATAAATGGGCTCATGTTCTTTGTGCTGATTGGGTACCAGAAACATCGTTTGTAAATTTAGATACTATGGAGCCAATTGCCAATGTGGATCAGATTCCAAGATCTAGATGGAAATTGGTAATTTATTATTTTTTGATATCAATTAATTTTCACATTAATTCATACAGATTTCTATTTAATTTAGTTATGCTATATCTGTAAACAAAAGCAAGGAGCGCCAATCCAGTGTAGTATAAAGTCTTGTACGACAGCATTTCACGCAACTTGTGCTAGAGAAGCAAAGTTCTATATGAAAATCAAGCTGAATAAATATAACGTACTCGATTGGAAAGTCTTTTGTCATCGTCATACACCCGTAATATAAAATCATTCAAATACATTAATATACCTGTATTCATCATATCAATGTTTTTAGATGAAATTTAAAGATAAAGTCATTTACAATGAAGCACAGCAAAAACTACTGAAAAAGTTTTGCAGTATGCATAAACAATCTAGAAATAAGCATAATAAAGGTAACAATAATCTTGAGCTTATAGTTTGATGTATTAACACACTATATAGACCCTGCCGCTATAAAGTCGGCTAGAGCTCACCAACAATCCTTTTCTACAGAAGAGATTATTGTTCCTTCATCTTTATATAAATCGGCCCTTGAAACCATTGCTCCATTTAATTTAAGCCAACCCGAATGGTTTGTTACAGGAGTTTGTCAATATTGGTCTCTTAAGAAACAGAGATATAGAGGAGCTTACTTAATTAAGAGATTGCATCTAGAGGTATTTAATTATTTCACTATATCGAAGAGATTTATTTAATAATATTTTTAAATAGCCATGGACAGCTAAAATACCAACTAAATTGGATGGCGAAAATGAACAAAATGAACTTCAGGTATCTTATTTTCAAGTTTTAATTTATTTACAATCTCTTAGTTCCTTACATTTTTATTAGGCATTACTTGCCAGAAGAACAGAATTGGAAAGAATACTTATGTTAACAGAATTGATCAGAAAAAGAGAGAGAGTTAAAGCGAAATTATATCGTAATATTACTCAATATTGGGAGGCATTTTTTGTTCCTCATAAACCTCTTCTACTCTGGGCTGTTAGTAAACTTCAAAGGTGAACTTTTATATGATTTCGTTATATATTCTTGAAATCTGACTTTAAATAGGATGGATGCAACTTTAATGTTTGCTGAACCCGTTACCGATGAAGTAGCTCCTATGTATTCAACCATAATTAAGAATCCAATGGATTTTTCTACCTTGACGAACAAAGTTAATGCAAATTGTTATTTTAATATTGAAGACTTTAAGGTATTTTAGAATTCATTTGATTTATAATTTATACTAATTTTTTGATAGGCTGATGTTAATCTTATTTATGATAACTGTATGATTTATAATGACAAGTCCACCATTTTCCATAATACAGCTAAAAGACATAAAGCGAGAGCTGAAGGTATTTTTGCACAACTTGAGGAACAATGGAAAGCTTTAGAAACAGACTCCAAGCTTGGGATATTATCACGTGACTTTAACTTATCCAATATTTTACCCTTTTTTCATACACTTGAAGAAATTAACAATCCTCGTCAATCATCTTCAACAAATCTTTCTAGCTCTGAATTATCTGCCCTTACGTCCGATACTCCTGAATCTTTAACGCCTCCTTCTCCCCATCCTCCAAATCCTCCCAATTCTTCAAATCCCAAATCGTCAGCTACTAAGAATTCTGATAAACCAAAAATTATCTCATCCACTAGAGTGTTGAGGAGATCAACTCGTCCACCACGTCCAAATCTGCGAAGCTGCCCACAACAAACGCCCATTCGATATGGGAAATTAAGTAAAGAAGCTCAGTTGCTTATTGAGGGACAGACTTTTTCTAATAAGAAAACACCCAGAAAGAAACCTTAAAATTGAATTACTTAGTAATCTTAATTCGATATAATGAAAAATATAAGCAGATCTAAAATATTTAATTTGTACAAAATAAATTTAAATTAATGCAATTAACAACACAATAAACAATTAATTAGTGTATAATATTCAATATCAGTATATTTTACCATGCGCTCAACTTATAATCATTAGTTAATTGAAAAGAGATATGAATAGATCAATTTGATTAAGCTATAATTTATGTGAAACTAAATCAAAATAAATATGAAAATGGATAGTATAAATTCAGATCAAATATTGTCAACATCATTTCTAAATTGCTTAATAGTTAATTATGTCAACTCAAAATCTTGTTATTATATCTGGAGCTAACAAAGGATTTGGAAAATCAATAGCCAAGTGTTATGCTAAACAGTTAATCTAAAATCGAAGTCACTTTATTGATCTCATCTTACTGGGAAGAAATCAACAACAATTACAAGTTACTCAAACTGAAATTCAAACTCATTTGGGAAACAGCGGAAGAGTTCATATGGTTGACAACGTCGAGTTAAGTAATATCGATACCTTACAAATTAAATTTGATGAAATTTTTGACTTGATCAAGGTGAGTCATTTAATATATAATTAAATCCATTTAAAACTAAAATTTAATATATATAGAAAAATGTTCAAACTTCTGAATTTTTGAACCCTACCAACAAATATTTAGCATTATTTAATAGCACTGGTAGCTTGGGAGATATCTCTAGCAAGGCCACCTCTTTCAATTTACAAGTTCAAGAATATTCCAATATCAATTTGACTTCTTTATGGGGTTTATGGTAAATATATTAGACATTATTTAAAAATAACTCATATAAATAATATTATTAGCTCTGAATTCCAAAAATGGAGATCCTTTGAAAAATTTACCAAGTCCACTCTTATTAATACCTCATCCTTGGTAGCTGTTCAAACGTTCCCTTATTTGGGTTTATATAGCACATTTAAATTTACTAGAAAAACTTTAATGGAAATCATTGCTAAAGAAAATGTAACATTTGATCTATCATATATCAATTGGTGATTATACTAAATTAGTTTGATGATTTATTGCCCGATATTCAAGTGTTGAATTATGCACCTGGACCTCTCAACAATGATATGCAAAGTGATTTCCGTACCTTATTAGGGAATGAAGTAATGAGAAACACTTATCAAAAATTACACGATGAGGTAAATCTATGAATCATATATTATGAGTGTAAACTAAAGTGTAATTCACCATTTGAAACTATTAGAATCAACTAGTTGATATGGAAATAAGTTCCGATAAATTGATTGATTTAAATAATGACAAATTCAAGTCTGGAGACCATATTGATTACTATGACATTTCATCAATAAATTTCATCTCCATTTATTATATAATCTGTTAGATTAAGTACTATTTATATATTAAACACTTCATATTACTTCTTATTCAATATACACTTAAAACAATCTAAAGTTGACCATCGCTGTACACTGGAAGCTCTAGTTTGTTAATGGATATATTACTGTCTACAACAACATTTCCATTTGTGCCTCTAACTTTGATATTGAATGGGCCATATCCCATATGCTTGAGTTCCCAATGATTATCATCCCTTAGTTTGAGTGACACCCAGTCATTTTCCTGCTGAATTTCCACAGATTGAACAGGATAAGCAGGATTTCTGATCTGTAACAGAGCATTCCAATCGTCACTGTATTTATCCCAATAATACATTAAAGGTCCCATTGTCGGACATCTCACCTGCTCCCACACAGCTTTCACAGTACCAGCGGTAAAATCACCAATCACACTGTACGCCAACTTATTCATATTTAAATCACCCTCTTGACAGCTTACACATTGATCCACAACATGAACAACTACACTTGCTTTAGTTTTGGGATTAGTCACCTTTAAACACATCCCACAGTTGATAGCATTATTAAATACTGCTGCACTCACTCCTGTGAAGTATCCATGAATTCCTTCTGGATATGAGCATTTGCCAAATCCTATCGATACAAATACAATTAATATGATAACTAGTATGAATAATATAATATTACCTTTTGAGTTAATATCATAACTGATTAGACCTTGGCCAGTCAACTTAACACCTTGATAGTTACCATTGATCAAGGACTGAATCCAAACACTTGAATTAAACTGACGATGAATACGCATTAACAGTATTAAAATCAAAGAAAAAAAAAATAAAAACAAAAACAAAATACCCTCCACTTAGAGTGCTAATATCCAGTATTTAACCCATCATACTTAATCAAGTTAATTGCTTGAACTAACAAATTGAAATTTTTAGTTAATTTTTACAGAATTTAAATCATAATTTCATTCGTTTTAAATATAGTATTATTAATTTTGTTCTATTTTTAAAATATTTATTCTATGTTGTATGCGATTTAGTATAATTATTAATTACCAAATAATTGACAGTCCCACAAATTGTTTGAAATTGATTCACCTCTACTTAATAGATCATAAATTGATGAGTTTATTGATCATATATAAAAAAATATTCATATCAAGTGATCGATTGTTCATATAATGTCCAATATTATTACAAAGTTATTAGATTCCAACGTCAGACCATTTTTAGAAGCTATAAAAAGTGTTAGTGGTAGTTGTGCTGTTTTGACTGGTGCGGGTATGCTGATAGTGTCAATCATTAATAATTAATTCAATACTTATTTATAAAATAGGTGTAAGTACTGATTCCGGTATTCCTGATTATCGCGGGCCGCAAGGAGTGTATATTACTAACCCCAATCATAAGCCGATCACCTATCAGCAATTCACTTCTTCACTATACAATCGCAAGAGATACTGGCTCAGATCATTCTTTGGTTATGAACGCGTCGCGAAATCCCAGCCCAACTCAATTCACTACAGTTTAACAGAATTGCAAAAGCAGGGCTTAATCAGTTCCATCATCACTCAAAATGTCGACAGCCTTCACCAAAAGTCGGGCAGTAAAGACGTGGTGGAAATGCACGGTACATTAGAAAAGGTGGCTTGTATTACATGCGGGTACCAAACCACCCGTGATGATTTCCAATTCCACCTCAAACACTTAAACCCCAACTGGCAACATTTCTTTCAACCCGAAGATCCTTCCGATATCAAGACAACACCAGATGGCGATGTCCAATTATCTGAAAATACAGATTATGACCATTTCAATTTGCCAGATTGTCCATTTTGCAATACACCTACATTTAAACCTTATGTAGTGTTCTTTGGAGAGAATATGAATATTAATGTTAGAAATCAAATTTATGATATTGTTCAAAGCAATCAAATGTTGATGGTGCTTGGGTCATCATTAACAGTGCCATCGGCGTATCGCTTGACACTAGCTAGCAAGCAGTTTAGTATTATCAATCTAACACCAACCAAATATGATGACAAGGCCAAGTTTGTTTACCATACCAAAATTGATGAATTTTTGAAAGTATTATTACATTTATCAAATTCAAAATAAAAATGTTTTGTAACCCATAATAATTTTCACAATTAAATCAACATATAAATATTATTATTGGGTATTAATTTGTAATTGAAGTTATTTGAAACCAACTCGATCTTAATTAATTCAACAATACATTTTAAAACTTTTTATATACAATTAAAGCTATGCCATTCGGTCAAGTAATAGCCTATAAAACTTTTTTTGCATTTGAATTGCTAATTCAATTCTAGATTGTTATTGGTCCACCAGGATCTGGTAAAACTACATACTGTTACGGCTTGCAACAATTTTGCGAGGGAATTAAAAGGTATTGACATAAAATATACTTATTAAAATAATTAGCTTATTTGAAAATCAATAGAAAATGTGTCATTGTGAATTTAGACCCAGCTAATGACTTTATCCCTTACGACTGTACTATCAATATTCAAGATTTAATCACTTTACAAGATGCTATGGAAACTTATCATTTGGGCCCGAACGGTGGTATTATGTACTGTTTGGAATACTTGTTAGAGAATATCAATTGGTTGACTGACCAATTGAAAGATTATTCTGGTAAATTTTATATTAATTTACATTTTTTTTGGAATAATTAATATATTTTAAAGATTACTATATTATATTTGATTCTCCTGGACAGGCCGAATTATTTACACATAATTATGTAATTAGAAACATTGTGGATCATTTGGTGAAGTTGGATTTTAGAGTAATCAATAATATCACTTCCATGATTTATAGTATTAATATTTTTAATTTAGTTGGCTTGCGTTCATTTAGTAGACGCTCACTACTGCACAGACCCAACCAAATTCGTATCCGTATTATTATTGAGTTTGAAGGGTATGCTTATGTTGGAATTACCTCATGTCAATGTACTCAGTAAAATTGATTTGATGGAAAGCTATGGCAAATTAGGTAATTACCAATCATAACACTATCCACACTGAAAATTAACAACTTTTAAAGATTTTAATTTAGAATACTATACAGAAGTCATGGATTTGAAATATTTATTATTCCAATTAAATGAAAGTCAATTTGGGAAGAAATTTCAAAAATTGAATGAGGTATTATGTGAATTGATTGAGGATTTCAGTTTGGTCAGTTTTAAAACTTTACAAGTTGAGGTAATTCTATCATATTTAATGGACTATTTCGTTATTAATTGTTACGTTTAGGATAAAGAATCCATGTTTAATTTATTAAAAACCATTGATCAAGCTAACGGTTACATCTTCGGAGGATTGACAGAAGGCAACGAATCCATCATGGCAACTGCTAACCAATCCTCAGTAACCAATTTAGATGAGACGAGAGAAGTTGAACAGAAATATTTGAAAAAATACGACATGAATAGTGAATGTGATTGATTATTTATCATTCATTCTATTCCATATTGTTGTATTTCTATTATTCATTATAATTAAGTCAAAATAAGGTCAACTTTTGATTATTTTACTCTTGATATTTTTAATTATTTAAATTATTTCAATTGATAATAATTTAAAAACTTGAGAATAAAGTGTTATTTAATATAATCAGTAATGAGAGTAGTTCTTGATATTAAGTGTTAAATTAAAAACTGATTCTGCTATAATTTTATAGTGATGATGAATATAAATATTTTATCAATATCCACGAGAAATTTTCCAATTCCAGCGATAGCTTATTGGTTCCAAGAATTCCCTATTATTTAATAAAAATCCTGCATAACATTCTGATGATTAATTTATTATAAAGTAACTATTTGTAATACCAATAATTAATATAAATTGAATAGATAAATAGTTTAACAAATAACACAATCCCCCTTCTTGTCTTTGCCCTTGGTATGTTTCTTTATCTTGACTGATCCATATTCAGATCTTCGGACTTGGGGAGCGTTCTTCTCCAATCTCTTTTTAGCTTCGATGGATCCATTTTTGGCGGCGCGATGGTACCATTTCATAGCCTCATCCATATTAATTTCGACACCAACACCAACTTCGTGGTAGTAACCCATAGCATATTCAGCTTTGGGTAAGTTTTGATTGGCTGCTAATGAGCACCACTTGATTGCTTCAGAATCTTTGGGCTCCAAAATACCTGGAGCACCTGTCAAATACCAACCACTGAGAGCCATTTGAGCTTCGGGATGTCCTCTGTGAGCAGCTGATTTGTAATAGTAAATAGATTTGGCAGGATCGACGGGGAAGCCGTGTTCACCATATTCGTAACAGTAGCCACACTTATAAATAGCCGGTAAGTATTTGAGTTCAGCAGCTTTTTCCAAAGATTCTCTAGCTTCAATTTCGTCCCTTAAGCCCAAATCCACTTCGAAAATACCTAATAGGATCAACCCCCAAATGTAGGCACCTTGGGGAAATTCTTTGTTGGCAGCTTGTGCTGCTCTTCTGAGGAATAAGTGAGCAGATTGGTGACTCTTAGGCAATTTCATATCTCCGTAGAGATAAGCAATACCGATACGATAGTTGGCAGCTGGACTTCCCAAAGCGCAAGCTTTCTTATAGAATGCGACAGCTCTGGTATAGTCGTTACGATTTTCGTAATGCTCTCCCAACTTATACATGCCGCCTGGGTATCCAAGCTTATTAGCGGATTGGTACTGAGACAAAGCACGACTGTTGCTGGGAGAGTAACCAAATTTACCGTATTCATACCAGGTACCGACGATGTAGACAGCTTCAGGATGATTCGCCTTATTGAGCTTATTGATCCAGAATACACCCTCCTCCGTCAGTTTTTCAATGCTTTGAGGGTCTGTAGGAATATCCGTTTCTACATCGGGATCTTGTAAAGATTCTATCTGTTCAAAAATAAATTTGGCAAATTCCATTTGGATACTGGGGTCTTTAGTTTTGAGAGCGGATTCTCTGTAAACTGCTAGCATGGGTGATTCGTTAGTTAATGTGTTGGAAATACGGCTCAAACGCTTAGGATTTGTGTAGAGTGCTGAGGAAGGTCTGTTGGAATTCGGAGTTAGAATGGATAATCTCTTTTCGGCATCGCCGTCAGGGTTGAGAAATAGGGTGGAAGCTCTCAACTCGGCAACTGAGCGATTCTTTTTTAACCTGGGTATGGGATTGGTACCGGGTGAAAATGTGGATAAGTTTTGGGATGATTCACTGGCAGAAGTTTGAGAATAAAGATTGGGATTGAGATTGTTCACATTTGCAGAAGGGATTTGGTGAGAGACATCATTGGATGAAGTTGATTCCACAGTGTCGAAATCAGTGTCATGTACATTAATCGCAGGAGGTAAATTCACTACGGGTATATCTTCTGTACTTTTAGACATATTGAATGATTATTAATAATTAAACAGATAGATGATTTTAAAAATTAATAAAGTTAATGCGTGATGTTAATAATTTAAAACTGAATTAGAGTAGCTGATATTATGGGTAAATGAATATTTATATAAAATGGCTGTAGAAATTTGCGATTATTTATGGATATCAAATTAAATGTTTGTTAAACTGGAATTATTGAGATAATTTTTCGATTACATTATTTTTTGAAAATAGAATGAATTAAGATAATATATCTGAAAATTTATATAAATTTGAGATGTGTAACTTGTACATAAGTGCTAATCTAAGTTCACTTATTTCATTTAACTAAAGAAAGAGGTGATTTCATACTCTTGAATTGCTTACGTTTAAGTATGGAAAATACTGATTTGCACAACTTTTTGCCAAAAATCTGAATAATTTTTAATCATTTTAAGCATATTATTTACATTCGTGATTTCATCAGTTAATCTAATATCGATTACAAAATTCAATCATTTTACATTCATTACATAATCTGAAATGCTTATATTGTTATTTTGTTAATAGCTATATCAATACTTACGAATTTCCAAAGCTTTTTTTAACATATTGAGCCAAAAATAAAAATATTCATCAATATCAAACCATTCAGGAAATAATGTATTCTCAATTTACATCAATCAAATTGGGTATTGAAAATCGTGAACAAAATAATTGGTCACAATAACTAAATTCAAAAATACTACCTTGGCAGTGTAAAGGTGATAAGATATTAAAATTGAGTGAACAATTTGCAAGTGAAGATGCTCTTAAAATAACAAGGAATAGTGTAACCTTTATGAAGAATTTATCAAGTTTAAAAATATCAATATATTAAAAATATTGCTTAATTTGGCAATTTCTTGATTTTTATAAGCTAGGAAAATTATGGAAATTCAAAATCAATATATATTTATATTTTCGCTAATTTTTTATTGAATATTAAATATTGTGAATAGATTTTGATTTGATCATTTAAACCATAAATGTCATAGCTATTAGTTAATATGTAGAATTATTTGGTTCTATATTATCTTTAATCAATATAACAATCTGATCAAGTTAAATGAAATCATATAAAATCCCATAAATATTTCCTAATCAATTAATTACAAAAATCTAAAATGAATTAATAATCCTATATTAATTTCTAAAATATGGATTTAAATAGATTAACTCGAGATTTGAAGGATTGTGAAAGATTTGACAAAGATTTCCCCTTCAAAATTTATCACACTGATGAAATCAGTAATTCGTAACTATCACTGGTACGTGATATAATATTAACAGTGATTTTTAGATAAGTTTACTGCTAGAATAAGAGGTCCTAAAAATTCTATTTATGAAAGTAAAATATATTCTCAAATTATATTCTTATTTGGTATTAACTTTGATCTAGAAGGTTTTTTTGATTTGAGTA
The DNA here is from genome assembly GCA_000697335.1 of Conidiobolus incongruus B7586. Lineage (NCBI taxonomy): Eukaryota > Fungi > Entomophthoromycota > Entomophthoromycetes > Entomophthorales > Conidiobolaceae > Conidiobolus > Conidiobolus incongruus. The sequence goes on along the minus strand of JNEM01011868.1, from coordinate 7,512 downwards.
TAGAATTACCAGTAATCAATATTATATTTTTATATTTATAAATGTCATATATTAAATAACTAATTGAATAGCAAGATTATCCATTTTCCCCACCCAAAGTCAAATTTATCACACCAGTTTATCATCCTAATATTAGTTCTCAAACTGTAATTTATATTTATATTAATGTCATTATAATATTGAAGTTACTAACTTTTGGATAGGGTGCTATTTGTTTAGATTTATTAAGTACAAAATGGTCACCAATAATAACCTTTAGAACTTTATTGTTAAGTATTCAAACTTTATTATCGGCTCCTGAGCCCAATGATCCCCAAGTAATTAATACTTATATAAACAACAATAACAAATAATTCACTTTAATTTAGGATGCGGAAGTAGCCAAACAATTCACCAGTAACTATTCGGAATTCCGTAATACAGCGGAATTTTGGGTATCCGCGTATGCGCCACCCCTCCTAGAAAAAGATCTAGAGTTATTAGATGAAGATTGGATTCAACCTTATTTAGATATGGGATTCGATTTATATCAAATTAAATTGAATTTAATTAAATTTAACTTTAATCATGACAAAATTTTAGAACAACTATTAAATTCTAATAATAATTAAACTTAATCTATTTATTCTTTTTAATCTTTTTTAAATTTTGCATCTTGTGTTTCATTAGTTTGATTTAATAAGTAACTACCAGTCACTACTAAGATTGTTCCAAATACCCATTTTATATTGATTGTTTCATTCAATAACAGATATCCTATTATACCCTATTATTATTCACACATGATTAACAAATCAATTTAATTACATGATTAAATACCTACACTGAATAATAAATTAGAACAGTTATTCAAGGTAATGACTTGAATAGAGTTTTCACTTAAATTTAAAGCTTTGGTAAAACATATCCACATTAATAAATTACTTAACCCTGTTAAGATTAGCATTAAAAATCTAACGTAGTAGATGATCTAAAACATATATTTAGTATAGTGTATATGAGTAATAAAGTATATTTACCTTATCGTCAGATATAGGGATATTGAATTGATTTAAAATTGATATTAATTGACGATCAATAGCTAATTTAGTTAATAAACTGTTTAAACAGGCAAACACACCTGACACGATAGCTGGTAAAATATATTCATTCATTATTAAATTCAAGAATTGAAATTAATGTGGAGGAAAACTGTCACAATTTAATCTATATTACACAATTTCTTAAATTATGGTTTGAGTTATATTCATAAAAATGGAAAATTTATTGATTAATATTATGTTTATTGTCAATTCAAGCAAATATATTTGAATCAAAGCAAAATTAATATTTTATATTAATCGAATAATAGTTCGATATAATAGATTTTTAAGGATGAATTTACATGGGATGATGATGAGGTCCTGGCTGCCAGTTGGGGTTTGCATTCAAATTATTAGGATGCTGGTATTGATTAGGATGTTGGAATTCATTAGGATAATGAGGGTTATGGCCACCTCTAAATCGTTTATATCTTCCTCTAGATCTATCTATACAATGGATTAGTAAACTATTTATTTTAACAAATGATTGATAATTACTTGAATCATCAGGGCCTCCAGCTAATGGATGATGAGAAGGCTGAGGTCTATTATATTGGCCCTGAGGATTGTTAGGTCTGAAATGTCCATGAGGAGGTCGAATATTACCCTAAAAATAATTATATAAACTGAATGAAAAATAAATTAAAAATAAATACCCTAGGATGCTTATTATAAGGAGCATTGGGATGCTGATGCTGGGGCTGAGGTTGAACTTGTGGAGCATGCTGCACATGTTGAGGAGGAGTATGATGCTGCATTTGTATCGGACGAGGTCTGGGTCCAGCTTGGAAATTGGGGTTTGGCATATGATGTGCCCTTGGAGTATGGGGTCCAGAGCTACCACCATCAAATTCGTGTCCCATGTGAGGAGGAGGAAAGTGACCACCTGATGGAGGATGCTCAGGATGAGCTGTTCTTAATGTTTTAAGAATATCAATCAGGGGTTCAGGAGGTATTATAGGGCCTAAACTTTTGTGTTACATAATTAAGTCGATATACTTGAATTTTCACTTACCATTATAAGAAGTAGGTGCAGGTAATTTAGTGAGCAAATAGCCAACTGCTTCAGGTACATTGGCAGGCAGAGGAGCTGGAGGAGGCATAGAATGAGTGTGTGATAGGTTAGGAGGTGGGACAGCTCTGGGTTTTTCTTTAATTTGTGGATTTACTGGAGGTGGAACAGCATTAGGAGTGCCTGGATTAGCATTGGCCGATGCAGTAGCATCAGCGGTAGGCTTATAGAAATTCCATTTAGGAAAATCAGGCTTGGCAAACTTGGCAGGTTGGACAGAAACAAGTAACATTTTACCTTTGACTGGTGCTTTTTCTTCGGTAGTGGTTTCTTTTGATTTTTCTGATGGAGTATCAATTTCAGGTTGAGATATGGTGGCTAAAAAGTATTACTGAGTGTATGTATTTAGAATTATATAAAGTTTATTACCAATCGGGCCAAGTTCAGATTCAATATTCAAGTTCAGAAAGTTAGTACGATCCGCAAAACGAGAAGTTAATGAAACTATAATTATTGATTAGAAAATACAAATCTTGAAAGCGATATTACTTACTATTAGGATAAGCTTCGCCCAACCTTTCATCAAGTTTTTGAATAGCAATCAAGTCTCCGTACAAGCTTTCAAAACCAATAAGGGTATTCCATATAGGTTTAGCATGTTCTGGACTGATAGCATTCAAGCTTCTTTCGAATAAAGCGCGAATGTCTAAAATCAATTGTATGAGTTGAATAATTGGTTTGATTAATAAATTTTTACTTGTATCATCATTCATTCTCATCAAGTGCTTCATATACTCAACAATATAAATTGGTTCTTCACTATAACTTTTCAATCCAAGTTCAAACACTTTACCAGGAACAACAGTGTCTTTTCCACAATAGAATTCCATTAATGCTAAATAAGTATTTAGTATAAATTTTTAAATAATGATTTAAAAATCAAAATACCTGAGTAGATAAAGACGTGATATGAAATACACTGTGATTTTCTGGCTTGAGCAAAAACTGCTCTAGCACCTTTGATGCCATCAGTACGACGAGCGAATTTCATATAATGAATCCAAACAAGAGAAGCCTTCTGCTTCAATTTATCAATTTCATCATCAAAAGTTTTTTTGAGCTCAAGGCGTTGTAGACCTTTTTTTCGTTCAAGAGCACGAAGTTTTTCTCTATACTCACCGTCGATTTCGCCTTCTGGAACTTGATCTTCACCAGGAGGTAATGAGAGTGGCTGCTCATCAAAGTTTTTCAATTCAAGCTCCATTTTTGCAGTAACTTTTTCTAAATTTTTAGTAATTTCCTCGATAAATTGTTCATAAATTTCTTTGCTTTGGGCAAAAAGCTGATTGGATTCCTGATATTCAGCATATGCACAAGTCAAAAGTACGCTACAGTCGAATAATTAGCTATATATTCTATCAATTGTATATTTTAAGTACCTAGTTGGATTGGCTTCAGTAGCAGCCTTATAGGTGGCTTCAGCAAGGGAAGACATACCAAGCTTCAAGTAATACTGAGCCAATTCAAACCAAATTTCCGGATAAAAACGAAGAGCCATTTGAGCTTGTTTAAAAGCAAAAATAATTCTACTCTGAAGTAAATCAGGCTGCTCAAAATGAAGTGGGTTTGATTGTTCCCATTTGATATAAGATTTCCATTGATTAAGCTAAATGATCGTTAATGTTATTTAATTATTATTATTATTATTATTATTTATATACCAATTTAACGTCTTTAGTAGAGAAATCTGGAGGACGAGGGATTGATTTCAAAGAAATTTGTAGGGGATCTGTTAGAGATTTCAATTCCTTGAGAGCTGTACGAGCAGTCATATATGTTGGAGAATGCTGAGTGAGGAAAGTTTTAGCCTATACAATGGTTGTATTTAATATATTTAAAAGTGTAAATTGATAAAAATGATTACTGTCATTCTGTTAACTTGATTTTCAAATGAATCATAATCTTTCCACAGTTGTTCGATATTAATTAATGGAATGCAAAGAGCTGTTTGAAACACTTTTCTAATCATATCAACCTTCTGATCTTCTTCCCATTTATTCATAGTCTAAGATAAAATAATTATATTAAAATCTGTTTTATAAAAATGTATATAATAAACGTAAAAATAAAATAGTTATAATGATGAGGATTTACTACCAGTAATGATATGAGAATCAAATTAATTAAATGATTATAGTTATAAATGGTAAATATAAATTAATATTCTTAATAGAAATGAAGGAAATCCCAGTGATTTAGAAAACTGGATAACAGAATAATCATCATTTACTCTGTAGTTTATTTGATTAATAGTTTTTAACTTTCAAGTTAAAAACAAGGTGAAGTAAAAATAAACAAATTCAATTACAAAAATAAAAATATTACATACCTGAGCACTTTTTAAAAAATCTAAATACTCTAACCAAACGGATCCTGAATCTTTGTCAAGTCCAATATGCTGTAATCCAGTCTCGTATGCTTTGTTAATAGTTTCACGCCCTTGACTTCCTTTGGGAGTACCGTCGGCTTCGCTATTAATTTTGCGGATATATTGTAAATAAACCTTCCAAAGTTCTAAAGAAGGGATCATTTGAAGTGACCTCGTAAATATTTGCTCCAAGCGGCCGTAATCTTGGTTTTTTAATTCAAATTCAGCATACCCAATCCAAAATCGAGCCTGTGAAATGAATAAACATTATTATTACTACTGTTATTGAAAAAAAGTAAAATAAACCTACACAAGTGGGAAACTGACCTAAAACCCTTTCATAAATGTTACGAACTAGATCAATATCATCTCCATTATGAGCTTGAACTAGTAACATATTCCATAATTCTGTATTATAAGGGTCGGCCTCAAGCTGTTGCTCAATTTTATCAGTTTTCATATTGAATTATAAAATGATATATTGCAAAAAAACAATGATATTAATGAATCTAAGAAATCTTCTTTGTACTTCAACTTTATATTTATTGAATGAAGTGTGATTGAATTCTTAAAATGATTTTTGTAATTTATTATATGATAAGCAGGGAATTTCATCATTTAAAATATCCTCAAAATTATAATTTAATTAATTTAAAAATAATATGGGATTTGTTCAAAATTTTCAATTTCTCACCAGAATTTCGTCATCATATAAAATTATCTATGAAATAAAATTAATCATTATTTCAGCTAGATAAAGTTCAAGATCATTGAACATTGAGATTAAAAACATGAAAATTGTTACTATATTTTTGTGTAATTAGAAAATTATATAAATAAAAGAGAATTAATTATTAATTATGTAATAAGAATAAAAAAAGTAAATGAAAAAGTGGATAATGTTGAATATGTTGAAATATAGGGATTGCTGAAATCGACAATATCTTCCCTGTAATAAATATGTATAAATGTAAAATAAGACGCTTAATCCGATATGGTCCAATGGCTAGGATTTCTCGCTCTCGCGAACGTCGCCAGGGTTCGATTCCCTGTCTCGGAGCGTTTTTAACCTTTGCACATGTTACTTTCAAACCATTACATACATTTTAATAATTTCAATAGTATTTCAATAATTATTAATAAATTTGTAAAATTTATACCTCTCTCGAATATAATATTGATATACCCAATGAAATTTTGAGTCATGTATTGTTTTTGAATTTATCTATAAAATTTTATTGCATTGGCAGTTTTTGATAAATATAATAATAGAACATGAATGAGTTTTATATTTTGCTTATTCATGTTATAATCAATTATATTATTAATATAATTATAATCAGGTTTGATTATGTCATTATATAAAAATAGAATTTATATTTAAAATTATAGATTTTGAGTATTGAGATTAGAAATCCTTTCTTCATAATAAAATCTAGACATAGTCATAAAGTGTCAATATTGAATTCAAACTAAAATGTAAATTTAAGTGATATATAAATGTTATATTTGTAGATTCTATTATTTTTTATATAAAAAGATAATGATATTTATGTTAATATAATAGACATGCTAAAGTTATTATAGCATGGATTAAGTAATATAGCTGGATTAACTTTTAATATTGATTTAATATATACCAATACTCTGTTCTTTCTATTAAATAATTTGAATTTAATTCAAACATTAAAATCATTTTTATATTATCAAAAATATTACTATAGAATTAAAAAAATGGGAAAATTTTTAATTTTTAATTTTTCAAACATATTATTAATTTCAAATAAAAAAAATATATATATATAATAAATAAGAAAATAAATAGTTTTGAATTATATATATATATATATATATAATAATTTTTTAATTTAAAAATTAATTTTTAAAATTAGTTATTTAATTTAATTATGTTTAAACCAAATTATAACTATGAAAAGATTTTTATTTTAGTATTAGTAAAACTTAACCACAAACTTTTTAAAATCATTTAAAATTTATAAGTAGCTTTTATTAATAATTTATTATTAAGTAAATTACTTTAAAATTAAAAGAAAAACTATTTAAAACTTGTTAAAATTTAAAAGATTAATTTTAACTATTATATTTTTAATTATTAATAAAAAAATATATTAAAAAACACTATTTGAATTAAAAAATTAACAGGATACTTTAATATTAGTTACATAAATATTTTACATATATTAAAGTTTAAATTAAAATTAATTAATAAAAATATAAAATAAATACTTTATAATTTAATTAAAGCTTAAAAAAATTAAAGTAGTTATTGTTAAATAAAACTTATTAAGGTATAATTAAAAATTAAAACTTTTACAATAAATTATTATAATTAATAAATCTTAATTTTTTTTATATAATCTTTTGTTAAAATATAAATTAAAATGTTAAATTAAGTTAAATTAACCTTCTTTATAAATTCTTTTAAATAAATACTTTTTAATAAATGAATATTAATTATTATAATAAATTATAATAACATATGTTATTTTTATTTAATTCTTGAAAAAAATTAATTAATAGTAAACTTTATATTTTTTTAAATAAAATTATTTTTAAGTAATATTTTTAATATAATTTAAGAAAACTTATTATTTTAAATGATAATTATAAAATATATAAATTTAAAGTTGTAAAAAATTTTCTAATTAAAAATAACTAGAAAAAACTACTACATTTAATATATTCTTTAGATTATAACTTATGTAATTATAATTGTTTTAGGTAATTAAAAAACTAGATTACAAGAAAAAAATTTCTACAAGAAAATTTAATTAGTTTGTAAAATATTAAATTTTAGTCTTTAATAAAAAAATTATTTTTTCAGTGTTAGATCTTTATTAAAAGTATAGCAAAAAGTTATTAGAAATAAAAGAAAGTATTAATTTTATAATATATATTTATTTTTACTTTTTATATATTAAAATGTTTATTTTTTTTTCAATCACAAAAAATTCCCATTATTTAAATTA
>JNEM01011867.1:0-11145 GCA_000697335.1 Conidiobolus incongruus B7586 | reverse complement strand
TAATTATATATTATATAATTCTATAATGAAAACTTTTGGATATTAAATTAAATATTTCAATAAATATTTAGTTTTTAATATTAAATATAATAGAAAATTAATTAATTTTATTATTATTATTTTTAAAAAATATAAATTAAAATTTTATATAATTTATATAAAATAATTTTGATATATTTATTTTAATAAGATAAATTTGATTCAATTACATCATATTAGAATTATACCAAATTATTGGTAATGGTTGAAATATTTTATTGAAATATAAAACTAGATATTAGTAATATTAAGGTAGGTCAAGTGGGATAAGCGATTATAGGCTTATTGAAATGGAAGAGTAAAAATTTTGTCTTATTTAGATTTATCTCAGTCTATTATATACAAAGGTTATGGAAGCTTATACCGTTACTTCAGTAATATTGACATCTGCATGCGAAATCATTGTAAAGTAAGGTATGGGTAAATACAAGGGAACAGTTATAAAAGTACTTATAAGAGTTTAATAGCGTTGCAAGTTTATCACAAGTACAATTGTTTTAATAACATAGAAATTTAAATTTTAACTCAAAATTTAATATTTATAAATAATATGAATAAAATGTATTATATTATTTTTATATGTCATAATATTTTATTAAAATTAATTTATCTCAAATTTAATAGAATAATTCAAATTTCATACTTATGAAAATATTTTTTTGAAATATTGCATATTTTAGTAACATTTAATATATAATAATATTATTATTCCATAATTTATTTTAATTTCAAGTAGTTACTATACCCATTAGGGTATCAATTTTCTTAATTTTAATAATTATATTTTTTATACTTTTATAATTTATAATTTTTATTTTGATTAAAATAATAATTTCTATATATGTTTTGAGTTAATAATGAATATCATCTATAGATAATCTAATTGCGGGTATTAGTAAGGTAAATAAAAACAATAAAACTAATTTATTTCCTTTATTAGAATTTAATGACATTCAATGTATCTTCAATGCCAAATTTATTATACTGAGACTAGTTATTAATGATAGGAATGTTTAATTGATATTTTGATACTGTCAATATTAAAAATTAGAGGATTAGTTTTTTAATTATATTTTAATTTTAAATCCCAATCATTTTATATAAATTATTATTAATATAGTTATGAATTAAAGTGTCAATATTTTATATTATGTTTATAATTAACTAAGGAAAATATTCTTTGATATATTTAATTATAAAAAATATTTTTTGTCCTGAATAAAAATAATCGGTCAATTGTTCAATTGTCCAATAATAAAAACATAGTTGAATTATTTAATATTAAATATAGAATATCGGATATTAGTAATTAGGTTTTATTTCACAATTCATATAATAAAATCTTTATTTTAAAGTATGGATATTTTATTCGAATTATGAATTAGTGTATAATAAAAATGGAATCAAACTAGTAATATTATTGATTAGTTTTATATGTAAATGAAATCTGATATTTATAGCGAAATTAGTAAAAGAAATTTCAATATTAAAAAAATATTAATATTTAAAAATAATGAAAAATATTTTACAATTTAAATTTTAAAATTTATTTTTAAGTAATATGAGAATAAAATTTTAATAAAGATTTCTTTATATAAATAAATGAGAAAATTAGAAAATAATTAATATTTACCAATAGTCAAACCCAGTAGCATGATATACAAGAAATATATATTTATCTATAATGAGAATTTAGTCTTTTTCCTTTAATTGTAAATATTAATTATAGTAAATTGAAGGATATTTTAATAATACTGTATCTGTTAATCTCTCAAAACGTTATATTCATTATTTAAATTAATCAAAATTATCAAAATATAATTAATCAAGTGTAATAATTAGCATTTCTTTTATTAATATTATATTCTAATTATTTTTTTAATTATACCTTTAATTAAAAAAATTTAATAATGTTTATTAGTACTTTAAAATAATTTAATAAATTAATATAAAATTATATTAAATTTATTTGTTAACAATATTTTATATTAAAATAAATTAAAAATATCACATGCTCAGTATAATAAGAATCGATTGTGACAATGGGCTTAATGAACAGCTATAACAAATATTCATATGAATAATTATGTTAAATTTGCTAGTCCTCTCTGTTTCTTTTTATCACGAGATTGATCTAATCCTATTGTCATTATGGATAATTCATTGTTTGTAGTACATAATTAGTCAATTTATGCATTTGATCTAGTATACTATTTTTAGAGAAAATACTAGTAAATTATGTGAATATTTAAAGTTTACAATATAATTTGATTAGATTAAATTCATAGAAAATTTGGTTATTAAACAATTATTCATTTTGGATTTTTTAATAATTTGGAATTAAATCAATAAGCTCTAGGATATAAAATAGAGTTATAACATTTGAAACACTAAAATTATAGTTTTTTAAATATTATATACACACATACAATCACTGAGTGTATACTCGGTTAACTATTTTTTAAAATTTATATGGTATTATTAAATTACAATTAATATACAGTGGTTACAGAAATTGATCAAATGATTGGCTAAATTGGGTATATTCTTATAAAAAATTGAATATATTATATAAAATTAATATTAAAACTAACAATTCAATTAATTAACTTTATATATAATAAAATTTGATTTTAATTTAAATTATTCGAAATTTAAACTCAAACTTAAATACTCTAACATTTCTACAATATTTCAACTATTTTCAAATATTAGGGTAAAAACTATTATATCTCCAATAAATTTACATATATTGTCAATTGCTATTAATATAAAAAATATACTGAAGCACAGATATTATAATATACTAATCAACTCTTAAAATTATAATTGCCATTGTTATTACTATGAATTTTTATTATTTAGATAATAATAGTGACTAAATAAATTATTGGTTATAAATTAATCTATAATTTCAATATAATAATACATTTATTACGGAAATTGTTATATTATATTAATAAATTATATTGACATTAATTTGTCTTAATTGTGATTTAATTATCATAAATTTTTTATTCAAAAATTTTATATTATATTGAGGATTTTATATTATATTATTCTTATTTAATATATAATTAAATTAAAATATTATAAATTTTATAATAATATTTATAATTTTATAAGTTTTTTTAAATTATTTTTCAAAGAATATAAATAAATTTTAATTTAATAGTAATTAGAAATTAATTTAAAATTTTTATATATTAAAATTTCAAATTAGTTAAAAATTTTAAATAATTTTTATAATTAATTTTTTCAATAAAATATATTAAAAATTATCCAAGTTACTTATTTAAAAACCTCATAAATTTCTTTCTTTTTTCTTATAATTAATAATATATTAACCAATTTTTTCATAAACCTTAACGAATTCAATATTTATCACACTTTCAAATTATATTTAAGAATATTTGATATCTTTTGCTTAAGCCAATTTTTATATTGGATATATTAATATTTTTGCTTATCTAATCCATATGATTAGAAGTTTAATCTTCGGAATATGAGCTTGGAATTGCTTTATCAAGTTTGAATGAGTTATGAAACTTACCTCGTATAATATCACAAATATAGTTATATTGTATTAAATCATACTTTAAATTTTCTCTCTTGTAATATCATTATATTTAAGCCTAATAACTTTTTCAACTCCATTCCACTATTTTGGATTTTATTTATTTTACACTTACATTACTTATATCACTTATGTCAATTATTTTTTACTTAAAGAATTGTTAAATATAGAATATATCCAATAATTTAAACTATAATAGTAAATAGAAATTAATATATTAACCATATTAAGTAATATATATTAATTTATTAATAAATTATGTAATATAATTTAACTACTACCATTAAAATTTATTGAAATTTAAAAAAAATTATTTTTATTAAAAAAATTCAATAAATTCAATAATAAAATCATAATTTACAAATTTGGATATTATAGTTTGAAGAATTATATGTTATAAAAGAACCTAAAAAAAACCAGGTTATATCATAGTTTGTACTCTTTGAAAAAAAGAAATATTTTATTTTGAATCATTTATATATAAATATTCAACTTTGATATTAAAACATAATATAATATTTATTATGACATAGTGTCTGAGATAATACTTCAATTTATTAGTTATTATACAATATCACATTTTATTAATATAATTTAATAGAAATTAAGATTATTAATTATTTCTAATGACTATCTTAATATATTTTTTAACTTTATTTATTCAAATGAATATGATTGGCTAATATTAAATATAAGGTTTTAACAAAAATATTGAATTTATTATCTTAGTATAATTATAAGTATTTTTGAATAAAGTTATTATAATATTATAGTATAGATTATTAGACAAGGTAAATTTAATTTATAATTAATTATTATCTAATCCGAATTATTGATAATAGAAATAAATAATCTAGATTAATTAATAGTGCATTTGATAAAACAAAATATATGAAAAAAAAGTTATAAATATTAAATAGTTATCAAATTATTCTAATTCAAAGAATAGAAAGAAATTTTATATTTTGAAACTAATTTAAAAATTTACTATTTTATAGACAAAAAGTGATCTAATTAATCAAGATAATATTCCTCATTAATTAATATAAAACTAATCTTAAAATATCTTATTATGCTTAAGCTTTTGAAACTCAAAACTAAAGTTTAATGATTAAAACTAAATTAATCCTTTTAATAACTATTCATTAGTATTGTTTTAACATTCATCCTTACAATAAAATTTAATAAATCATTTTATTGTATCTATTTTTCATAATCAAAGGCTATCAAACTATTTGATATTTATCACTAATAAATATCAAGATATTAAATTATTTAATATTATTCTTAGATCAAATACTGATATAAATATTAATATTTCAACAATCGATCTAAACAAGCATTATAACTAATTAATACTTTGATCAAAATTTAATATTATCTAATTTCTAAAATTAGTAATAAATTAATCATAATTTAAATTAATATATATAATAATATTTTTATTATCAAATTTATCTATATTATATATAATTTAACTAAAATTAAGATTAAACTATTTATATTAATTAATAGTTTTAATAAAAACTTAAATAATAAAATAATTTAATTTACTAATTAATAAAAAAATATTATGAAATTAAAAGAATTATAAATATTCAATAATTTAATTTAATTTAACTATATTATATATAATTGGATAATAGTATTGATCCTATCAATGATGAAAAAAATAGAATGGACAATAATAATTGATATACTTTCATTGGACATTGAATTTTTTTTCATCATTTTTATTTATCACTATTGGAAATTTTTTTAAAATAAAAAAGAAATACTAAAAATTTTCAAATTAGTAATAATTTAATCATCATATTTTAAACTGTAATTAGCCATATTTAATAAATTTTTATATGAATCATTTATCTGATCCATAATGTTTTTAATACCAAGAATTATTTGATTATTGATTTATTAATATATCTAGTATTCTTTAAACATGTTAATTAAATTGGATAGTTATATGCACACAGCAATTGTAAAGGTTTTTATATTTTCTTATATAAAAATTTAAGATTTCAATTAATTTTGATATAAAATTAGTTAAAATGTATTGATAATTGGGAAAAAAATTGATTTTGTAAATATTAATATGATTATTAATTTAAAAATAAAGAAAATTTATAATCATATAATTATTTTTTATATTGATTTTATTTAACATATGAAATTTTAAATAATATAGAGACTTATTAGGAAATAAAACTATATTATTATAAAATTGAACCTCCGATATTTTTACTTAAAAATAATAAGTATAAAAAATTACACAATTTGAAAATTATGAGTAATTTTATTAAATGTAAATAATCACTAATACTCAATTGTTGGATAAAGGTAGTTGGGTAAAATCAGGATTGTGTACATGATTAGTTCTGAATGCATTGTTAATGAATAATTTTATGTTATTTGGTAAAAGTGATATCAACAATATATTCATAATAATATAATAAAAAATTGTACAATATAATATATGATGTAACGGATATTAAATGGTTAGTTACATGCTAAATGTGCAAGAGTCAAACTAAAAAATTTATTGGAATGACCATAAGATAGAAGAGTGGAATTTTTGGATCCATGTGAAGATTGAGTAGTTTCACAATAAGATTAACATTGACATCATTTAATTCGAAAAATACTCATTAGTGTTGTGTAACATATTGGTATTTAACATAAAGTACTGGTTTATTTGACATATGAATATTGAAGCATCCCGAATATTGTATAGTAAACCTCATCTCATAAAGTATTGAGTAATAAGATCACAAAAAATAAAGTTGCGATGTGATTAGGTATTTATACTATACTTTGTTTACTCAGTTTCTTAGAGTGATTATACACATATAAGATTAAGCCACCCATTTAGTTGATATCAAGAGATAAGAATATGAGGAGATAAATTGAACTAGATTGATAAGAATGACCTAATTGAGTAAATGTTCTAGGTTCCACACTCCTTTATTATCATTTAATTTTTACTCAATCAAAGCTTAACCCACCCTCCTGCTTTATTTGACATGTGAAAGATTAAAGAGAATTGAATGGTCAGTCTTACTTAGATAAACTTCAATTAGGTTTGTGGGAAGAGGGGGGAACTATATATATTTGCAATGGATGCATTTTTGATTGAGAATTGAACTTTATCTCCTTTTTTAATCACCTATTATATTTATAGTCTTGAGGTGATTTTTTTCATTCTTCATCTCTTTTTCTAAAATTGATTATGGCTACTGAAAATATGACTTACTCAGAAGTTGCTCAACAAGATAACAGCGCTACCAACACTAAGGAAAACACTCAAAACACTCATGAAGAGTATGTTGATGAGGAAAACCAATATCAAAATGAAACTCAACCTAATGGTCACGCCCTTGATAACGAAGATTTCCCTCCTTTGACTCATAATGATTCTCACTCAGACTCTTCCTCTTCTTCCTCTGTTGACTCTAACGATCATCGTTTCCAAGTCATAGAGCGTCTTACTTCTTTTCCCATCATTGCCGATGGTTTGGATTATGTTCACAACTATGCTAACGACCCCAACGCCCCCTATGGTAAATATATTAAATATACTTTAGACACTGCCAATACTACTTTGAACAGAGTCAATGATGTCACTCAGCCTATCCAAAACCGTTTTTCATCTCAGATTAACCAATTGGACCAACTCGCTTGTCAGTCTCTTGATTTCATTGGTGATAAGTTTCCTATCTCCAAACAGCCTTCTAAAGAAATCTATGCTTCTTCGATTCATTTATATGAGGTATGTAAAACTGAAATCGATCGTAACATCTCCAAGGTTGTTGGACCTACACACAACTTTGCCAAATCCGTTGAAGAGATTGTCGAACAAGCTCTCTCCAATGGTAACGCTTTGTTGAACCGTGTCCTTCCTGAAGATGAAACCGGATCCTCTCCCGACCCTTCCTCTACTCCTGCCCAAAAAGCTTATCACTTAGTAGCTGAGGCTCAAAGAAGAGTTATTAAGTTAGCCCGTCAGCAATTAGAACATGTCAAATCTATCAACTCCTCTGAGCGTTTACTCAAACTCAAAGAAACCAACCAAATTGTTAACCAAGCCATCACTCAACTTAGCACCATCAATGAAAGAATCTTAAAGGTTGTTGACTCTGCTCGCCAAAATGCTGCCACTGTTCAAGGCGCCACCTTGGAATATATTCACAACTCCCAAGCTCAACTTGTTCAACGTACCCAAGCTTTGACTGCTTCCATCCAAGAAGAACTTGCTTCTGCTTCCAACTTTGTTCAAACTACTTCTCAAAACTTACCTCAAAATGTCCAAACTACCCTTGGATACATTAACCAAAGATACAATGTCATTTTGAGCGAAGCCACCAAACCTGATCAAACTGCCATCCAAAGAGTTAAGAATGCTACTAATGCCACCATCGAGAGTGTTCCCTTACTTCCCGAGACTTTAGACTACATTAACTCTTTTGTCCCTCCTTTTCTCCGTTTCCGTGCTTAATCAAACACGAGATCATGTAAATTCAGATCTTTAAAATAGATCACTTAGTTATTAAGTTAAATTAATCCTTAATCAAAGCACGTAGTGTATCTTAACATTCATGAAGATTCAGAATTGCTTTCCTCTTTTTTATTTTTCCATCAGTTTCACCTTCATTTATTAATATTAATATTATTATTATAATATCACATTCAAACAAAATTAATAAGTTATTCTTCAATTAAGAATAACCTTTGTACACAAGTAAAACTGTTGAATCAGCTGGGTCTAATTCCCAACAATACAATGAAATCCTCCAACTATATCATAACATATCATCAATATATCCTTTATTTTATTATTTCTATTAATGAACTTATTTTATTTAAACCAAAAATATAATTAAAATAAATAGTTTATACTATATTATCTGTTTGATTAGTTTAATATTTTATTTATAAATACGATTTCAGGGATTTTTTTTCTATTTAGCACAACTTGCTTCAACATGATACTTTGTTATCTCTTTGGCGTTCGCATATGTTCTGAGTTGTTTTAATTTGGTTTCTTTCTATTCTTAATATTTACATACAATCAATTTTTCATGTTTTCTAAATTCAATGTCTTTATTTTTGTTAGAATAAAGGTTTGTTAAAAATTAATTGAACGAGATATTATTTAGTGGCTTTATTCAGTAATTTTAAATTATATTTCTTTAATTGAATAGAAAATGATGTGATGTCAGAGTAATAAAGTAAAACAAAAACCAACTTCAGCGCATAAATAAAATTCATTACCCAATCATTATCCTTTGCTTTCCGTACATTTCATTTAAACCCCTTGAAGTTTTTCTCTCTTATATTCTCCTAATCCCCAAAGTTAGTTCAAATTATCCTCCTCAACTTGAATTAACAAAGATTCCCCTTTTTTTATACTTTTTAATTAAAATTTAAATTTTTTTTTCAAGATAAAAAAAATTTTAAAATTAAATATTCTATTTTCTATCTACTCTTTTTATTTTTTTATCCTTGTTATATTTTTAATAATTAACTCCTTTCATTTTTATTATATTATATATATATATATATATATATTCAAAAATTATATAATTTTTTATTATATTTTAATTTATTATTAATTTTAAAAAAGAAAAAATAATAATAAAAAAATTTTTTTTCAACTTATTCATTTTTATTTAATTTAATAATTAATATTTATTATTATTATTGTTGTTGTTAAATTATATTTTATAATAATATAAAATGATATATCATATTAATTAAATTTCTTTTTAATTTTTATTTATATTTGATAAGTCAATTACCTGTTACTTTTCAAATAATATATCTGTATATTGCCTAAATAACTTAATAATAATTTATCCATATTGAATATTTTTTATTTTTAATATTGAAAATAATATTTAAGATTAATTTTAATTATAATTTTTACTTTTTTATTTTTCAAATGTTTTAGATAAAATTTATTAATCTCTTTTATTTATTCTATTTTACAATTTATTTTTTATTTGATTAACTAATTTTAGTTATTTATTAGGAACTTCACTAATTAAAGTGAATACTATTCATTATTAATTATCCAATAACTTTAAAAATTAAATTCTTCATTTAGTAATTTATTGGTGCTTATAATTAATCAAAATTTTTGACTTAAAGATTAATATTTGAATCATATGTTCAATATATTTTTGCGAAACGTTAAACTTTAATATTTTTTTTCAAAATAATCAATGAAATTATATGATATAAATATAGCATAACTAATTGGCATAATTTACAGAATATTCATTTCTATGTCACTAGGTGTGTTTTTTGAAACAAATATAAAAGATCATATCAAAAAATTAATTGCATACTTATATCTATTGAAATTGGCTTCTCTACTGAAATCAAAATTAATATTTTTTTCACAATAATATAAACAAAGTTAAATAAAACTAGTGGAAAGCATTGTTGAGGTATGGTATTTTACAGAATAGTAATTTTTAATTTAATCACCCTTTTATTAACAGTTCCTGATCAATTCAATATAAATATATTGTAAGTTAATGAATCATTATTCATATTAATAAATCCTATAAAAAATTATTATCTTGGATTAAAAAAAATGGGAAATTATCTAATTTCTGATTTTCTAAAAATATTATAAGTTTCAAACAATAAATATATACAAAATAAATAGGAAAATATATAGTTTCAAAATATATCTATATATAAATAAATAATAGCTTTTTTAAATAAAATTAATTTTTTTAAATTTTAATAAGTTTTAAATAATTTATCTTTTTAAAATTTTATTTTTTAAAATAATTATACTTAAACCAAATAATAATCATCAAAAGTTTTTTATTTTGTTATAAGTAAAACTTAACCATAAGCCTTTTAAACATATTTATAATCTATAAGTAACTTTTGATAATAAAATATTTTATGAGTTTAATATATAATATAAAGCAAATTATTTTTAAAAGAAAAATTATTTAAAACTTATTAGAATTTAAAAAATTAACTTTAAATACTATATTTTTAGTTATTAATAGAGTTAAAAAATATATTAAATTATATCTTAAAAAATCAGAATAGTTATTATTAAATAAAACTCATTATAATATAACTAATCATCAAAATATATTATCTTATTATTAGAAACTAGGGTAGTTGATATGTTTTTAAAAACTTTAACTATTTAAGTTAAAGAAAAAGCTATTTTTATTAAGGTAAGGTTTTTTGATAATATAAATAAAATGAATTATGAATAAATTATAAAAGAGTTTAAATAAAAGACAAAAATATATAAGGTTATTAAATAAATATATATTAAAGAGTTTTATAATAAATTATTAAAATTAATAAATATTATATAATTTTATATAATTTTTTATTAAAACACAAATTAAAATATTAGAGTAAATTGAATAATCCTTTTTATAAATACTTTTATATAAGTAATTTATTTATTGAGAAATAATAATTAAGATAATAGATTATAATAATATATATTTATTTATTTTATTTTCAAAATAAATTAATTAATAATG
>JNEM01011864.1:0-24333 GCA_000697335.1 Conidiobolus incongruus B7586 | reverse complement strand
AAATTTTTATAATTTTATAATTAGAAATAATCATATAAATTTTATTTATGGAAATATTTAATTAAGCTTGAATTATAAAGCTCTATATTATTAAAATCAAGATAAAATATTTCAGTGAATTTATTCAATTAATGATATATTATGATATAAAAGTAATACATTATATATTAACTACTGATATCTTTATTATATAATAATATAAAAAGTTCTAATTGATTTTATTTTAATTATGAATTAGTAAAAATTATATTATTTCAAAATTAATATAATATTAATAATTAATTAAATAATTCGAATTATAAGAATAGAAGTAATTTAAATATATAAATAATTTAATTATAGAAATTATCTAAATTAGATTATTAAACTATAATTATATTATAGAATTATATAACTTATTATATAAACTGAATATCAAAAATAAAATTTCTTCGATATAATTAATAATGATTATTATTTTAAAAATTTCAAAAAATATTTTGACCAATAAAATCATTACTAATTGATATAATTTAATAAAACAGTTGATTATATTCTAATAATATAATAACTAATACTATTCTATATTAAATACAATTTTTTATTATATATTATATTTTAATTTATTTTTGAAATTATATAAATAATTTGTTGATTTTATATTGGATCAATAATTTTAATGATATTTAAATTGTTTAAAATATAATATTCAATATTCTATTTTATATTCAAATAAATATAAAAATATATTTTTTACTATAAATTTTATGGAATATTTTAAAATTTAAAATCAAATGATATAGTTTTATTTAATTTAAATATCAAAAATGATCAATAGTTTGATTATTTTTATATAGGAATTTGTTTAAAATCATTTGTTAAAATACCTTAAACTATAATAAAATTTTAATATATGTATTTCAAAAAGTTTAACAAGATATTTACTTAGATTAACTCTAATAACTTTGTTCAAATAATTAATAGACAATATTTTAAATTTTTTAAAATAAAGCTTTTCTAATTCAAAATATTTAAAAATAAAGGTTTTCTTAATAATATTAGATTTGGATATATTTACTATATATCAGTTAATCTATTAAATGGATATTCGATAAATGATTAAAATTTTTATATTCATATAAATGAAATCAAATACATTGTGCCGATTAGTTAAATAATATAATTAATATTATATTTATCTTATTTATCAATTTTAATAATGAATTCAAGAAATTCACAAATTAAAATTAATTATATAAATATCAATTAATATATATGTTAATAAAATTAAATGTTTCCACCTATTATTCTTTAATAAAATCTAATTAATAAAAATATTTTTAATATAGCCTAATTTTAAACAAAAATTTTAGTTAAAATATTTTTCAGATTTGACTTTAGTGAAAAGAGGTTTAAAATTAATAACCGGTATTTCAAACAGATATTAATAAAATATTGCCTGATTAAAAGTGATATTTGGAAATATTAGAAATAATTACACAATTAATTTAATATAAGAATAATAATAGTAGATAATATTATAGTGAATAATAGTCTGATATATATATCAATTATTATGAAAATATCTATTAGTTGCAATCTTCAAAACTTATTTACAACTTTATTTTGCTTCAATTGAATTAGCTCGAAATATTTCATATCTCTCCAAAATTGGAAGCTAGTCACGTGCATTCATCAATATGAATGGCCTATTAAGATATTACTTTTTAATTCAATTGCATATTCTGAAATGGTAATAAAAATATATAAATATAAAAAATGAATACTGTAATTAGTTATAAAAGCATTCAAAATCATATTCATCAACTTATTTCCAGCTCAATAATATTGGATATTGGCTAAATATTATATTAAAATCCACAAAAGAGTTGTCATTAGATGATATATGTTTAAATATACATGAAGGTGTTCATAATCGTTTGATTTGACAATTTGAATAAGATCATGCTTACTCAATTTTAATATATTTTGACACAGCTTTAGTTCAAGAATTTGATGCATCATTCTTTATAAAGATATATAACTAATAACAACATTTAAAATTTTGAAATATTTTAATCACTGATATGTATTTTGAAAAACAAACTATTAATGTTGGTAACAGTTCGAAAATTAAAAAGTAAACGAATGTCATTAAAAAAATAGTAAAAAACAATAAGTTCCTAAAATTAAAATACAAGCCCCTTAAAATAGTGAGAAACCTTTCCACAATTCAATAAACTTATTATAAAAGTATAAAAATTAATCAAAAATTGGAATAAAATAGATCAATTTTATAAAATATTTATAAAGTCAATTGAAAAGATGGTACAAATGAATCAAGCAACCAATATCAATGATGGGAAATCATCTAATGATTTAACTACCCAATTTTATGCCAAATTTCCCTCTAAAATCAATTCCATTCTAGTCATTGGAGGAGGATCTAGCGGTATTATCACATTAAGAAACCTATTAAAGATCAGAAAAGGGCAAAATGATATCAGCATTAAATGCTTTGAGCTTCGGGATAAATTACTAGGGATTTGGAATTATCACGATGATGTCAATCTCAGTAACTTTAAGAGCTATACTACCGATAGTGGAAAATTGACTACACCCATGTACGATCAATTGACGACTAACGTGCCTGGCAAGTTAATGACCATTACGGATTATAAGGAACTGGAAAGTGATGACGTGTATCCTAAAAGAACTGTGATTCGCAATTATTTACAGTCCATTGTTGATATGGATAAATTGGATCAGTTTGTTCAATTTAATACAAAAGTTAAGAGTGTCAAATATCTTAAGGATAAGAGTCGATGGCAAATCACCTCTTTCGATATGATCCAAAACATTGAAAATGTTGAGTATTTCGATTGTGTTGTTGATTGTTCGGGCTACCACAATGTTGACTACATTCCAGAGTGGAAAAACCTTAGTGATTTCGAACAAAAGTACCCTAATCGCTTGTTACACTCCAGATTCTATCGCCGTCCAGACGAATTCAAGGACAAAGACGTCATTGTAGTTGGTAAAGGTCCCAGTGCAATGAATATCGTCCAAGAAGTGAGTTTCTTCGCAAAGTCCGTTATTCAATCCTCCAGACCTATAGTTGTTCCAAAGCTTGGTGAAACTGGAATTCCATATGCTAAAAACAATCCTGAGAAGCCTCCCAACTTCGTAACGCCTATTGAAGCTTTCGAAATTGATTTGTCGTCAGAAAGTTCCGAAAACGATAGGATCATATTGGAAGATGGAAATAAACTTCCAATTCCCGATTACCTCATCGCAGCCACAGGGTACGACGACGAGCTAAATACTTTGAAATCCAACACGAAGGATGATTTACTCACCCCATCCAACGCAATGATAATGGAACACAAAGACAAGCTCAAGAATTTAATATCCAGAGCCATATACAAATTCAATCCCACGTACATGATCATTGGAATTATGAAACTCACCACCTTAATCCCATTGTGGGACTACCAAGCCCACTTCGTAGCCACCACCATATCGATGATCAATTATTTTCACCACACTAGCGACATCCAACCCCTGGTGGAACTCCTTGGGGACGACTGGATGACCAATAAAGAGACCGAAGTCATCGATCGAGGCTTGTTACTGGAGCGTTTCAGCTTCCCAATTGATTTGAGCTTACGTATTAATCGATGCCAAGCTTCCATCCCCCTTCAATATCGAAAGGATTTCCCCGTCGCTTTGGTAAAACCTCCAAGTAATGAATGGATTGAAGAATTTGTCAAATACTCTTTAGCTGTACCTCCTTACAATCGTCAATGAACCAATTGATTATTTTGTGTATTGAATATTGCTTACACCAACTTAATTATTGATTCAAAACTTAATTGATCCCAAATTCAACATATCAATAATATTTTATGAAATTCATTTCAAATTTCAAAGTAATTTGTAATATATCTTAAACATAAAATATTTTGCAAACAATTCCTACTAATTTCATTTATGTAAATATAAATATTTACAATTGATTGATCTAAATAAATTTGAGACACCATAATACTTAGAACTAAAGTTCACTGACATATAATTACCTAAAAATATTGAAATTAATAATTGCCAAAATACAAATTAATTATTTCTTTGAATATTGACTTGATGTAACATTGAAAAAAAATGTGTTAGATCTCTCATTTTCTATACTATTAAAGAAGTTATTCTATAAAAATATATAATAAACAATATAATTGAATAATTTATCTAAAATTTTCTCATTTTCAAAAATTCCAAAATTCACCAAGTTTATAATAAATATTTATTAATATAATGGTGAAATTAAAAAGCAATATATACATCATTATATATTTTAATTTTTGTTTATCTAAAAAATTACTACTTCTATTTTAATAAGCTTAAAACGAATATATACTCATGTCCTTAGATTGAAGCTATACATTATAAAAGTATTAAAGCAATATAGATTACATTTGTTTGATATTTGGAATATCTTGATTCAAATTTCAAGTAATCAAAATATCAATATTGAGTAAGTCTCAAATTCAATATTTCTTCAATTTTCGGTTTTATATTTTTACGATAAAAATGTGATAGTCATATCAACAAACAAATATTATAATAATTCATCACCCAATTCAAAATATAATAATTTAATTAAAACTACATTAATCTCTATTATTCAATTGAAATTTAATTTTAGTTACAATTCGTTTCAATTTCTATAAGATCCACTAAAATTATCAAAAGTGATGCAATCCATCATTGAAATTCAATTAACTCGAAATTGAATTGTTTTACATTTCAATGAATTAAATATTTAATATTTAAATAATATATGATAATATACATAAATAAAATAATCTAAAAATATAACTTTTTAAATTACCTTGAATTATCAAATCTATTCATAACAAAATACAAGTTTTCTAATAAATAACGCATTATAATTTATCCAATTATCCAAACTTATAAAAATGAATTGTAAGAATTGAGTAATTAATGCCATATTTAATCAAATGACTATCATAAACCATAATTTGGCAGTTTCTGTATCTAAAATTATATAAGATTAATAGTCCTAATTAAACTAATTCATCTTTTTAAAATTGAAAAATGGTTCAATTAAATCCGATTGCCAATACCCAAAACGATGAAGTATCAAACCTAACCACTCTATTTCACAATAAATTTCCCTCTGAAATCAATTCCATTTTAGTAATAGGAGGAGGCGCGAGCGGTATAGTCACCTTACGTAACTTGATAAAAATCAATAAGGGAAAAAATCAAATCAATGTAAAATGTTTTGAACTTCGAAACAAAATGATAGGAATTTGGAATTATGACGACGATGTGACCCTAAGTAATTTCAAGAGTTATGAAAATGGTGAAAAGTTGACTACACCTATGTATGATCAATTGACTACTAATATTCCCGGGAAGTTGATGACAATTAATGATTTGAAAGAGATTGAAAGTGATGAAGTGTTTCCAAAGAGAACAGTCATTAGAAATTATTTGCAATCAATTGTCGACAGTGACTGTTTGGATCGGTTCGTGAAGTTTAATACTGAAGTCAAGAGTGTTAAGTATCTTCGAGAGAAGAACCAGTGGCAAGTCACATCGTTCAACAGGATTGAGAGGACTGAGAGTGTGGATTATTTCGATTGTGTTATAGATTGTACGGGTCACCACAATGTTGATATCATTCCAAATTGGAAAAATCTTGCAGACTTCCAACAAAAGTATCCTAATCGCTTGCTACACTCCAGATTCTATCGCCGTCCCGAAGATTTCAAGGGTAGAGACGTCATCGTGGTTGGAAAAGGCCCCAGTGCAATGAACATCGTTCAAGAATTGAGTTACTGCGCAAGATCTGTCACCCAATCTTCAAGACCAATAGTCGTTCCAAAATTTGGCGAATTGGGAATTCGATACCCCTCAAACAATCCCGATCAGCCTCCAAATTTCGTACCGCCTATCGATGCATTCCAGATTGATTTAAGCGATCAAAGCTCCGAAAACGATTCCATCATCTTAGAAGATGGTACGAGTGTCCCAATTCCCGATTACGTCATCGCGGCCACAGGATACGATCACGAGTTAGTTACCTTAAAGGGGAACAAATCGGACGATTTACTCACTCCCACGAACTCAAGGATAATGGAATCCAGAGACAAGATTAAGAATCTGTTAATGAGAACAATTTACAAATTCAATCCTACTTATATGATCATTGGTATTGTGAAACTCACTACCCTGATTCCGCTATTTGATTACCAAGCGCATTTTGTTGCCAATGTTATATCTATGATCAATTATTTTAAACATACAAATGACATTCGACCCTTAGTGAAATTGTTGGATGACAACTGGCTAGATTTCGAAGACACTGAACCAATCTCGAAAGGCATTGCCCAAGAAAGGTTTAGTTATCCCATCGAATTGAGTATGAGAGTTAATCGATGTCAAGCTATCATCCCTAAAGGCTATGTTCAACAATTTCCAATTGCTCAATTACAGCCACCTGATAATCAGTGGATTGAAGAATTGGTCAAATACTATTTAGGTATACCCCCTTATAATCGGCAATGAATTAAATTGATAAATCCTGTAAATCATTAAATTAGTATTTATTTCAAACTTATTTATTTTTCCTTATTAATTTTATCACTAAAAAAATCTAAAATTCATTTTAATTTGTGGTTTGGAGCATTTGGAAATTTCATAGCTGTAGATCTCAATTTCTCTTGCTGCTTCTTTTGTTTTAGTTGGTTCTCCCTCAGGTATAGAATATTCCTATGAAGTTGGTAAATTTTAGGTTGGGGTTTGGCTGGTGCTTGCGGTGGTGGTGTAGTCTTAGCGGGAGGTTTAGAGTCTTCTGACTCGGTTTCATTTTCAGTTTCTTTGTTTTTGTCTTTATCCTCTTTCTTGGTATTTTCAGTCTATGTACTTTTGCTACTGCCACCAGCTTTTAATTCCGACGAATTTTTAGGTGTATCAATATTGGAAATTAATTTAGCAAACCCAGGATCTTCCAAATGGGACAAACATATGAAGAACCAGTCGACGAGATTGGGTTGGAACACGAGACATCCGGTTGTGAATTTTGAGCAAATGAAGCACGAACCATCCTGCTTTGTTGTCTTGAGTTCCCATTTGTTAAGGGACAAAGGTGAATTCATTTTTGAATTTTTTATCTATAAAAAAAAGAATATTTGGTGACTTGAGTCAGATTATTTTATACCATTTTCTGAATAATCGAAATTGTGGGAAATATTGTAAATTCAAATTAACTACATTAATCCACCTTTAAGAAATAATTGCCAATTAATTTGAAAATTTTGGTTGAATTAGAAATAATTTAAAATTGATTAATTAATATGTAAGACAAATTGTTTGAATTAAAATGATCAAAACTTTAATATCGAAGAATCTCAGACAAATATCTTCGTAAAAACCTAGTTTTACAATGAATAATTCAATATTAATACTAAAAATCTACTCATATAAATAATCAAAATCCCAATTAAATAAACAACACAAATCCTTCCCCAAATTTTAATAACTTTGGGCTAGACCTAAAATTTAATATTACATTTCTGATCCACTACTGAAAAATTTTGAATTCACCCCTATAAAATTGAACCATCTCCCTTAATTTGTTGTAAACACTTTGATTATTATTAGAATATTGATAGATTCAGGTAATTTATAGTTTTATTAAGATATTATAAATAAGTATAAGGAGTTAATAAAATTCATAAACTTTTTCAAAAAATGGAATATTTAAATAATAACTTTAATAACAAAAACTGTAATATTAAAAAAATACTAATATGATGTTCCCTATCAGATTTCCCAATTTTAATCCTGCCAAAATGACTCAAACTAGTTACGAAGCTCCTAAGCAAGTGATAGTATTGGAGCAAACACCTCAGCTCCTCAGTTTAATGACCATTATCAGAGATAAGAGCACTGGTCGAGGTGATTTTGTATTCTATTCTGATCGTATCATCCGTCTGTTAGTTGAAGAAGCTTTGAACTATTTGCCAACTATTGATAAGAGTGTTGTAACATCAACTAATTCCGAATTTAAAGGTCAGACTTTCTTAGGAAAGATTTGTGGTGTGAGCATTATGCGTGCTGGTGAATCTATGGAACAAGGGTTGAGGGATTGTTGTAGGTAATAATATTATTATCATCATATAATAATATTATATTAAATATTAATACAATGTAAAATTTTTACAGAAGTGTTAGAATTGGTAAAATTTTAATTCAGAGGGACGAACAAACCCATCAACCCAAAGTAATACTAATCTTCAACTATTATTCATCCTCAATATTAATCACTTTGAAATAGTTGTACTATGCTAAATTACCTCAAGATATCAGTCAACGTTACTGCTTATTATTAGATCCCATGTTAGGTAAATATCCCTACATCAATTCAAAATTCTTCTCATTAACCTGAATTCTAGCCACTGGAGGATCAGCAATTAAAGCCATTGAAGTATTAACCGACTATGGAGTACCTGAAGACAAGATCCTATTTGTCAACCTCGTAAGCTGTCCTGAGGGTATTGACGCCATTTTGAAAGCTTTCCCCAAGATCAAATTGGTGACAGCTGCCATCGATCAAGGTCTCAACGAAGATAAGTACATTATCCCAGGATTGGGAGATTTCGGTTGTAGATATTTCGGTACCGATAACTAAAAAATTTCATTGATATATACAAGATCACTTTTTACACTATTTCATCAACAATTATTATAATTTTTCACCTCTAAATTACAAATTCATAAATCTTAACTATAGATTTTATAATTAACTATATTGATAAAAATTAAAGTCTAACTAAAATCATCATCATCAATACGCTATTAAGTTAAATTATTAAAATTAATTGAATAATATTCCAAAAGAATGTTACTGATTTATAAAATTCCACAATAATAATCTTTGATTTAATTAAATTGAATATTTAAAAAGATAGATTAAGTTTTAATAGCTACATAGTATTTAATATTAAATTAGAATTGAAGAAATATCTCGATTAGAATAATACGCTCTTTGCTTAATAGGTGCAATCAATATTTTAACACATTAACACTTAATTGATGAGAAATTGAACAATATCTATTATTTAGTAGATTTTTCTTTTAAAAAACATTCCAATCCAATTTAAATTTAGTTATAAAATATTGAATAGAATAAATATTTGAATTGGAGTTATAATCTGAAAATTTTATTTATAAAAAATCTAAATAATTGAATTATTAAATTTCATTACTATGAACTTGGTAATAAAATTAATGATTCAATTTTTTATAACTTTAAATTGAGATTTAATTGATTTCAAAATTAAGATTTTTATTGTTAAAAATTATTTTTAGATCTTTGAAATAATGGAATAAATCATTTTTTTGGGTAAAATAACTAATTCATATTAAGATTTTGGATTTTAAAATTGTTAATTTTAGAGTTTGTAATTGACTATTTAGCAATTCATTCATTCTCAAATATTTTATCAATAAACGTTCAACTTGATTGATCATTCTACCTAATTAGCCTGATCCCTAGTCACTCAATTCAGCATCACTTGCATGGGAATTCATTTAGGAGATGTAGTCATTGACCTTTTGATGCATCATTTTCTTTTTTAGGAGGAAAGTTTCCTATTTAGTAAGAGTATCCGATACGGGAGGATATAATCTAACAATAAATTAGTAAAAAAAATTTAAAAAGTATAAATGTTCCCAGATTAAGAGCAAGATAATCCCTGCATGGAAGTTGATAATGTTGGGACATATTAAGCGAGAGGATTTGAATTGGTAAATTAGAATAGAGCTGATTTAACTACTGTACCATACTAAAATATTATATGAAAATAAAGCTAATCTATAAATGATGATATTATATCAATATTATATACCAAATGATCCATCCAAGCCCCAATATTCTCAACTCTTTTGGGAACTGTACGCCTATTATATATTTTAATACTGATCAATATGTTGTGAGATGCTAATTCAATTACTTGTGGTTGAATAAAATTTTAATCGTGTCAGTCCTCAATTCAATCCAATTATTTGCTAAATAAGCTAAATGTTCAAGGAGCCAAATAGATCCAAAGAAAACAATATGATCATACTAAGGAGGGAATTATTAAGGTTAGATTAAATATCAACTGTTCATATACCTGAATTGCCATTTCATAGTAATCTACATATAAATCGCACTGTTCCATTTCATGATATTCACATTCGAATTTAACTTTAGATTTCTGAACAAAGGCTAAGTCGAACTGAGAGTCATTATCTTCAATTGTATCGCACTCTTCATCATTATTTTTCATTTTGATCATCATCTTTAGTGGACACTGCATAATGTTTGTCTCCTCCTCGCCATTGTTTTAAATGACTTAATCAACGATAATCAGATTTTATCATATATGGTGCTTCAGCTTCAAAGAAATGGTTCAATAGCTGATCAGTTAGTAAAGGATAAAATGCTTGCTCACGCATACATTCCTTACCAAGAGTTTGGAATTAATTCACCCGGAATAGATGATCATTATTTCATTTGATCAAGTATTTACAATATGACAGAGAGGACTAAGCTGTAAATAAAATGGACTAATGACAACAAAAAATTCATAATAAGCACATATTAAGTGAGATAAAAAGCGTATTTCGATTCCGTTGAATGATTTTCGAATATGATAAGATATTAGTAATATTTGAATATATTGAATGAAGAGAACTTGAAACCCAGTCACATAAAATTGGTGGAATAACAACTATAGTCTTTGTATAGACCATTGTAAAATTATGTCAAAATTAACTCAGAAATGAAAATCAGACCAATGAATATGGTTATAAATAAGGAATAAAGGACGAAATAAGTCAAGCTTTTAAGCTGTAGTTTTATCAAACCACAATAAGGAAATCACTGGACATAATTTTCTTTAACAGGATCAAATTTTAATAGTCAGGTTTAAATTTTGATCTAGGACAAATCTCTTGGCTGCAATTCATACATTCCCAACGGAATGCTAAACTTTTTGACTTTACTTCGATGAAATTTTGAATAATGTGGACCATGATAGCAAACAGATTGAGTAAATATAAGAGGGTGACCCCACTAATTAATAAATCAAAATACTATCAACAGAAATTGCAATAAATTATATAAAATTGTAAGCAAAATAAAAGTGATTTTCTCTCCGCTATAATCTTTCACAGTATCTGAATTTTTGTAAATAGTATTAAATTTGGTAAATATTCTTTTAACCCAACTATAATTAATTTTTTAGTATATATATTATTCAGTCTTATCAAATTGTAATTATCAAATTATCTTTCATGACTAGGGTAAAATTCTTTGATAAAACCAGTCTCAGAGTTCATTGATAGGCCACAGCAATCATTGGTAATAAGCATTATTAGAAATTTTGAATAAATCTCAATGATTTTGATGATGAGAATTTGTCAACTAAATTATCTTTAACCTCAATAATAAAAAATATCGTTTCTAAATCATTTACTCCCATTTCTCCCAAATAATCCTCGATACTAAAACATTAATATTTATAAATGAATTTTAATATATAATACAAACAAAAATATTTACCTCTCTTGTTGAAATGATACCAAAAGAGTGACTCGGGAGCAGTGGAAAAATATACGATAATATGATAAATAAATTGAGCAAATTCGACTTTTAACCCAAGTCGAACTTGTTTTCTATAAAACTGATGCAGTTCAAAATTAAGTTCATCTTCCATATACTCGTATATCTTCATATTGATTTCCTTTTCCAAGTATCTAATCTATCTAACTCGGTTAACGATTCAATTGGAAATCCAATACGATAACTAAATCCCTATAAAATTTCCGAGATATTTGATCGTTATTAGATTGGAATATAAAGTTTTTAATAAAGTTTTAAGGATTTTTTTTAAAATCTAAATTGTGCTGCTTTTTTTACCTCTGATTAGGGCTATTAACTTTATCTTTGTTATCATTTTGAAATCGATTCGGTAAATACATATATTTTTATCTATCTTTTTCAGTTTAAGTAAGCAAAAGGAAATAAGTTTTTTTTCAAATGTATATTCTTAGTGTTTATATTAATTAGATTCATTATTTAATTAATTTAAAAAGTCCGTTATAATTCTTTATTTATTACTGAACATTCAATTGAATCCTGTTATAAACTGATCCTAATTTTCTAAACTATTCAATTTTCATCAATTTTGGTAAAATTTTTTGTTCATAGAATAAATATACATATGAAATAGATATTACTAATAAGAAAATATTAACTATATATTTCAAAAAATAATCACCATCTTTATATCAATTGCTATTAATCTTTCCTGCTCATTCTTATTATTATTATTATATCAAATAACGCTTTTATGATAATCATTGCTTTTTTCAATATATATTTTCTATAAAGATAAAATAGATTAATTGGTTAATTGATGTTTAATTTTAAATTCTCAACCAATTATCATTTTCCTTATTTAATATTTAAGGATTAATATAAATCATCAATTTTATATTAAATCTTAAAAATATATTGTGGATAGTTGAAAATAAACTCAAGTTATTTTTAAGGCTAAATGATTTTATTTTCTTGGATTAAAAAAAATACTTTTTTTAGGACTACATTTGTCTAAATCAAGTATAGAGCCCAGAAATCCCAAGGAGGCAAGCCTCAATATTAATCGTGGAAGACTGGCTTAATTTATAAATAATCAAGTTTATTTCTAGTAATGTTACTTGCCCAATTCATCTTTGGATAATATTAAGGACGTTTAAAAGTATATTTATTTAATCTATATATACATTTAATCATAACTATTATATATTCTTCAAAAATAATTCCTTATATTAAAAGTATTCTTTTGATTTTTAAATAAGCTTTGCTTGGATTTGTAACAAGATTATTTTAACCCTATTATTTTTACTCTTAATATTTTTTTGATATATATATATTTAGTTTTGTATTCAAAAAACAAAATAAAATAATATTGTTTAATAAAAAATTTGGTAAAGTTTTTCTATATTTTAGCTCCAAGGTTTGAAACTTATTTTTGATTATATTATTATTATTTTTAAAGCTTTTTTCACAACAGCATTTTGAAACAAATCAAAAATTAAGCTATTTTATAATATATATAAAGAATTCTCCTAATATTGGATGACTAATAAATAAACTTTAATAAAAATAACCTATTATAAAAGCCTGTATACCATGATCAAGGTTATAATTTAATGGTTCATATTTTATTCAAAAACTTGAATATCCTTTTTGGTTCCTGAAGACATTAAATTACAAATATATAATTCACGAAGTTTGTTTGTAATGATATTAATTATAATAAATTTTTTTGAATAGTAGCTATTTTTATATTTAGTTTGTGATTAAAATAATAAAAAAATATTTTTTTTATTAACATCTTAAGTCATTAATAGTTTTATATTTCTAATTTGCTTTATTTATGTTAATAATTTATTCAAATCCTTTAATTATATGTAATATAGTTGATACAGTATATTTTCAAATAATTTTATTAATATATTGAATATCTTAAGAGGTTTCCAATAACAATTAGTCATTATCCTTAAAATAACTAATGATCGAATACTTCGTTTGTAACTTTTTAATATAAGATAAAAAGTTTTTGGCTCAGAATATAGATTTTAATTTAACTTTTCTGCTGTAAAGGATTTTATTAATATTTCTTTTTATTTTAAAAATTCAATGATAAGATGAAATTTATTTTTGCTATAAAATTTTCTTTCCTATTTTTTTTTGAATATATTCGTTAAATTAAATCATCTTTTTTCTTTTTTGTCAAACAAAGTTAAATGTTTTTATAGATAATAATCTTCAAATATTAAATATAAGGTAGATTTTTGCATTAGTTGATTTAATTATAAATTTAAAGTATTCAAATTTATAGCCATTAATCTCATTAGTATAAATAATAATAGCATTAAAAATAGAACCTATATTAATTAGGTTTAAAACTCATAATATTTATTGTTTAATTTTGATTTAGTAACTTATATAATTTAACATTAAGCGAATCATTTTTAATAAACTGAGCTTAGTATTTGATCCTTTGTTTTGGTGTTTTTAAAAAGATTTTAATATTATATATATTGTTAATTTAATATAAACTGCACAGATCCTGAATACAGTTGATATTTTCATAGTTTTAGGTTTCCTAGCTTTATCCTAATATATAATATTGTAATATCAAACTTTAATTTATTTTTAAATTTTTGACGCAAAAATATAATCATAAAAAACATATTAAATTCTATATTGCTAGAAATTGAATATTATTGTTAAGTAATATCAAAGTATCTGTGTTATAAGTGATAATATATCAAGGTCTTGAATTATTATTATATTAGGTTTGCTCAGAACTATTGGAAATTCTGAGAACAATTCATTTTAAAAAATTAATTGAAAATTCATTCAAACTAATAATCAAATTGATGTTTAGCGTACTAGCAAAGCATATACATTTCATTCTTATTATATTATTCTGAACCCTGGTAATTTTTTCAATAACTATTGAATTAATAGTTATATTTTAACTTGCATGATTAAAATAATGTTCTTCTATATTGCTTTCAATTTTTAAACAATTATTTAGTATGAATTTAACATTTTTTAGAAGTAATGTGAAAAGATTTTTTTTCAAAATCCGACGAAATAATAAAATATTTCCAATACTACGTATAGCAAATAATTTTGAATTTAATCTAAAATTAATAGTTTTAAGCTTGTTTCAACAATTACCTTTTATAATTAAATTCAATATATTGATTGTTTTCCTAATTACATTTGCAATTTGGTAGAGTTAATATAAAACCAACTTTAAAAGGTAGTTAAAATTTTTAAAATTAATATAAATTAAGTGTGGAATCTAATTTTAGTTTTTAAATATATAATTTTTTACAATAGTACCACCAAAGCCTAATAATAATCTCTTAAGAAATATTATATTATATTATTTTAACCAAGCATATAAATTATCTGAGTTATATAGAATTATTAACCAAGTATATGGTGAAGGTACTATTACTCTTAGATATTGTTAAAAATGGTTTGTGTGTTTTTAAAATGGTAATTATTGTAAAGATAAACCACACACAAGTAGAAAAATAAAAGTATCTAATAAAAAAATATTAGATATTGTGTAAACTCATACTAATTATAATTAAGAGGAATTTTCAAAGGTATTAAATATAAGTTTTAGTTAATTATCAAAATAATTAAAAAAATTAATAAAGTTTAAAAAGTATTTAATTAAATATCCTATGAATTAACAATATTTAATAAATTAGATAAGTTAGCATATATTTTTCATTTATATAATTTACAAAAAAAATTAAATTTCTTAAAGAACTTTATTATTATTAATAAAACATAGATAATGCTCAATAATATAGTTTGTGAATACTATTAGGTAACTAAAAGAACTAAAGTTAAAAATCAAGCAAAATCAAATATACATAGAAAAAAAAATAATATTAATTATATGGTAATATTGAAATAATATAATATATTATAAATTTAAAAGAGAAAAAAAATAAAAAAAGGATATTATTTTAAAAAAATCTAAAAGTTATGTAAAATATTAAAAAAAACAAAGACTAGAGTATTCTTTAAATAAAAGCTTAAATAATACATAAACTTTTATATTAGTATATTATTA
Source organism: Conidiobolus incongruus B7586 (assembly GCA_000697335.1). NCBI lineage: Eukaryota > Fungi > Entomophthoromycota > Entomophthoromycetes > Entomophthorales > Conidiobolaceae > Conidiobolus > Conidiobolus incongruus. The sequence goes on along the minus strand of JNEM01011864.1, from coordinate 8,599 downwards.
TTATAATAATATAAAGCCATATATAATAGTTAAAACCTTATATTTTTTAAATTATAATTGATTTAAACTATTATCATATTTATTATACTTTTTTAATCTTATATCTAATGATTTTTATTTTTTTAGATATTTTAAAAAGTTTTCAAAAAATAAAGTTTTTTAAGAACCTAAATAAATAAAAGCTGAATTTTTAAAATTTATTAAAATAATAGAAAAAGATTTCTATGAAAAGAAGATATATAGCTTAATTAAAAGATGGAAACTTGTCTAAAAATATAAATGTTGTTATATATCTAAAAATTCAAATATTAATATAATTTAATCAACAAATTAATTAAAATAAAAATAAAAACCTATGTTAATATTATTATTCTTTAACTAAATTCTATAAATAAAAAATAAAATTTATCTTAATAGCTATAAATAACAATATATTATTATGGTTATCAAAGTTATATTGTTATTTATCTTATATTTATATTATTAATTTATAAATGGTTCATTTAGTTTAATAAAGTTTAAACTATATATTTATCATAAAATTCTAGTTAGATATAATATTAGCTAACCTTTATTTAAACACTTTTGTTAAGGTATATTAGTGAGTATTAATAACTTATCAGTAATCTCACTATTTAATTATTTAACTACCTTGAATTATCAGAGTAATTAAGTTAAAAAAACAATTTTTAAAAAATTTAAACTATTTATATAATATAAAAAAATAATATTTACTAACCATTAATAGCTTTAATTATATTTTAGAAGTTAAAATATAGTTTGATAAAACTTTTAGATTAAAAGATCCTATATTATGATACTGTATATTATTAGTTGACATAATATTATGATATTTATGAAAAGTGATCATATTAACTTATTATAATTAGCTATTTTGGTTCTTTACTTCCTTATTTGGATACAAATAAAACTAGGAAAATAATCAATAATACCAACAAATTTAATATCTAACTATTATTATGATATTATATTGTATCATTTTATCATTTTTATAATGTCTATTTTGAAATGGTTAATAGATATTATTATAATATACCTATTCCTTTTAATATTATCATAATTAATAATAATATTCTAAATATGATGAATATTAATATTCACAATTATTTAGATATTAATTTGATATTTGTTTAATTTAAAATATAGATATTATACCAAATTATTGAAAAATAACTTTGAATATAAAGTTTAACTGATGCAAGTAAGAATTTGTTCTATTTGAAATAATATTAATTCTATTTTCAATAAAAACATATTAAATAATTATTCAATTTAAACAATCCCATAATAATTAAATTATCAAATGCATAATATATTTTAACAATCCTACATCATCAATTTTGGATTAAGTATTCCAACAAAAAAAAATTAATCATTAATACAAATAACTAAAATAAAATATGTCAAAAAGTCCAAATGAATCAGGAGATGAATACGATCTTAAAGAACAGGATCGTTTTTTGCCTATTGCTAATGTTGCTAGGATAATGAAGAAGGCTTTGCCTGAAAATGCTAAAATTTCCAAAGATGCCAAAGAAACCGTTCAGGAGTGTGTTTCTGAATTTATTTCTTTTGTAACGAGTGAAGCTAGTGATCGATGTGCCCAAGAAAAAAGGAAAACTATTAATGGCGAAGATGTGCTTTGGGCTATGCAGAGTTTAGGTTTTGAAAACTATGCTACATCTCTAAAAGTTTATTTGACTAAATATCGTGAGGTTTGTACCTATCTAATAAAGGGGTTTGAAAATTTTATTTTATTAATAATAATTTCATAGGCTGTTAAAGTTGATAAGGGTTTAGCTCCACCTCGTGATAAAATGAATGTTGGTACTATACCCGAAGAATTCTCACATTTGCAGGAGCAAGAACAACAACTTCAACAACAGCATCAACAACAACAGGTTCCTCAGCACCCTCAACACCCGCAGCATCCTCACGCTCACCACATACAACAGCCACCGCAAGCACATCCCCAGCACCACCCTCAGCAGTTACATCCCCAACAACTCCACCAGCTCCAACAGCTTCAACAGCAACAACTCCAGCAGCTTCAGCAAGGCATCCCTCCTCAGCACGAACCACCCGCTCAATAAATATTTAAAGTTTCTGAGATAATTCTGGATACTGTAAATGTTAACGTTAAATATCGAGACATTTAACCGACTAATTCTGATCACCTATTCATTATTTTAGTCATTCATGCTTTCTTGTATTTAAAATTCAAAAGAATTTAAAATGCACTGAGCTTGATTTGATGATAAAATGAAACTTTATTTATTTAATGATTAATATGATATATTAGTTCAAAATTCTTTAATTTTTTTTCTTCATTTGCTATTACACCTATGAGATGTGACTTTGATCTTTCTAATATATTTAATCAAGATATTTTTCGCATTTGTTATGATGTATAAGTGTAAATGTTATATGTATATATCAATTTAATAGAAGAAATTCCAGAATTATTGTAATATTACTCTTCAACAATATAATACTGTTATAATGATTATTCATTTGATGTATGATGGTATATTGATCACAGAATATTATGAAGCATTTAATTATTGAATACAGACATTATTAAATATACACTATTATAATTTAGTTTTATATGTATAAATATTAAATATATTAAATGCAAATTTTTTAAGAAATTATATAATTTAATTTTCATTTAAGATAATTAAGATTACTATAATTGTATAAGTTGATGTTTTAGATTATTATTAGCTGTATTTCAATTAATAAATCTACTAATTTTTCTATATAAATAAAGGTTAATTTTATAGGATTGAAGATTAACCAATTTCGATTCTAATATCTGACATAAAAAATAACATTTCAGTTTTAATATTTTATCTTGTTTTGATATAATGAATAATAAATAGAGTTAACCTATATTCTCAATCATAAATTTATGTAAGTCTTTATTATTAATAGAAAATTTAATCAAAAACATTTACAAGTAAAAATCTGAATATCTATATGAAAGTTAAATGATATAGAAAATTTATTAATGAATAAACTATAAAAATTTAACAATGTAAGAGAGATAAGAAAATAATTGTGAAAAAAACGGAGGTTGAAATAATAAAATATAAGATAGATCAAAGAAAAACAATTCAAAAAATTTGATAATTCAATAAAACTTTAATTAAAGAGTTTAAAGAAATGATTATATTTCAAAACTTCTAATCCGATATGGTCCAGTGGTTAGGATTTCTCGCTTTCACCGAGACGGCCAGGGTTCGATTCCCTGTATCGGAGAATATTTTTTCACATATATTCTTCACATTTCAACTTTTAAATAAAATCTAAAAATTGATTTTATATAACTAAACAAATATATTTTTCAATACAATTTACTTTCCTAAAATAATTTATTCTCAATTAATATGCTATCATATCATATAAGATTCATTCTCATGTTTTAACATTAATTGCATATTAATTTTAATATTCGGTATTCAAAAGTTGCTTCCATGGATCAATATCAATTAACCGAAAACAATTCAATTTTCAATGTTTTTAGTATCTATTATCATATCAATTTTGTTCTTTAAAATAATGAAATTAATTTCGGTCACTTTAATATACCGAATATTGTTACTTTATTAAGAATATACGATTTAGGACTGAGAAAATTCTTTTAATAATAATTAGAATTTCAAATACATTATAACAGAAATTAAAATAATCAAAACATTTGAAATTCATAAAACATAATTCTATATAATTATATTATACCTATCAAAAAAGTATTCAAATATTTATAACGTTAAAAATTGAATGTTTATCTCTTGTTTTATATCTTCAAATATTAACTATTGTATTAAACCCAATAAAGTTAACCCAACTAATTTGGAACTGATTAAATTGACACAATAATAAAAAAAAATCACTAAATTTTCTTACTAAATAAAAGATCATTGATTTTATCTTGAGTACATGACATCATTAAATTGAATTCATTTGTATAAATAGTCGATGCAAAATGATTTATTCATCTCTCAAGCGGAAGTATATTAAACAATTATTAGTAATATTAAAAAACTTATTTTGTATTCATATAAATATATATTTGTAGAATATTCAAGTATTAAATTATATTACTGACCATTAACTTGTCCCGAACTTTCAAGATATGTCTACAGCTGACGACCTGGTAAATTTCGTTGAAGGTACTTCATCTTTATCAAATACCGAATCCGTCTCAAATCCTATTTATTCAAAAACTGAACCTCAAACCACTTTTGACGAGTCAGTTGCTGTCTCCTCCAAACATGTCGACCCCAGCTCCAAAGTGACTGCAGGTCCTTCCAACTTTGCGAAATTTATTCCAAAGTCCATAGAAGGTCAAGTACCCAAACAATTCATACAAAATTACAAAGCTCAAGTCAAGTTTACCCAAACCTTACGTGATAATTACTATCGTACCAAAACTTTAAATTTAAATTCAAATTGCGACCCAGAAGACACTCAATATCCTAAATTTGAGAGTGATAGTTTTTCGGATTTTGTTATTATTATTCAAAAGGGAACTGGAGCAGAAGATAAAAGTGCTTCCGAAGACACTGTTAAAGATATTGTAGCTAGGTTAGTTCAAGTAGGTTTCCTAGTTGAAATTGTTGACGATAAACGTTTCGGGCAAGATAAATTAGCTTTATTTTTAAGTGTATCAGTTACCAAGGTTCAAGAATTGCGAATTACCGAATTGTAAGTGTAACTATGTATTATGTTATCGCATCCTAACTTTGGATGAATTTAGACAGAATGATTATCTATTAGGATTGCCAATACCTGAAACTGAATTATTAGATGAACTTAGTAACCCTCAGAATTTAAAGGTCAGTGTATCGGATCGATTGAGATTAGTTTATAATTTGATAACTGATCCTGTAACTGACATGGGAGCTGGTTTGAATCAAGGTGAAAACGGTATTGATTCGATTTATCCTGTACATGATAGGGCTTTTAATAGAGTAAGTGTTAAAAATTATATGAAATAACTATCATTAATGTATTTAACCTTTAGTGGTTTATGAAATATATATCCAAAGCTGTCATTTTGACAGATTCTGATTTAGATATATTAAGATATCACTGTGGTGAGGAGTTAGCTTTATACTTTAGCTTTTTGCAGTTCTATCAGTTATCACTCATTCCAATTGGGTTACTGGGTTTTATTTCTCGATTTATTCTTGGCTATGGCTACTACTTCCAAGCCATTTTAATGCTATTATGGGGTAGTTTATTCGTCTTGAGTTGGAACATTAAGGAAAAAGAATTGAATCATCGCTGGAATTTAAACGGGTGCAGCAAGTTGGAGCATATCCGAAAATCTTTTAAACCCGAATTCTATGTTAAAAATCCCATTAACCAGAGATTAGAAGGTAAAGTAAGATGGACAAGTCGTCTTCAATTCAAATTGCAAGGCTACTATTGGCTATTATCAGGTGCTGCAATCCTCTTAGCAATGATTATTTTCTCATTTTGCGTAGAAATTATCCTCAATGAATTCTATTATGGTCCATTCAAAATGTTTTTGGGACCTATTCCACCCGTTATCTATGCGCTCTCAGTTGGCAACAGTTCCAAATGGTTTATTAAATTAGCACAAGATTTAACCAAGAGGGAAAATCACGACACTCAAACTAATTTCTTGAACTCCCTCACTCGTAAAGTGTTCACTGTTAATTCTTTGGTGAATTATGCTAGTATTCTTTTTGTCAGTTGGATTTATATTCCTTTGGGTCATCGTATCTTCCATTGGATCCATCCTTTCCTTCACGATGGTCCAGTTGAGCATGAATTAGCTTTAGGAGTTGGTCGGTTACAAACACAAATTCAATATTTTATGGTTATGAAGCAATTTATTGGGATGCTAACTGAAACTTTCCTACCTTACGGTTTAAGATATTACAAGCGTTATGACAAAGACATTAAAGCTAAGATTTTTGGTAAGAAGGTCGTGGATGCCGATATTGAACCCAAAAAAGAAGTCAGGAAAGAGTTAAATGCTGGTGAAATTGACTACGATCACGAATTATTAAAATTTGTTCAGGAGTTTAAAGAACTTGGAGAGTATGATATGTATGAAGATTATGCTGAAATGGTCGTTCAGGTAATTCATAATTGAATAACGTGTGCATCAATATATTGATATGATATGATATGATATGATAGTTTGGTCATGTCACCATGTTTAGTGTAGTATTCCCATTGGCTGGAATTATCTCCATGATCAACAATTTCATTGAATTAAGAACAGATGCATTAAAAATCTTCTTTACTGCTAGGTAGATAATAAACTCATCTAAATAGTTTCAATAATTAATTATGTCATTAGACGTTTAGTGCCTGTTAGGACTGAAGGAATTGGAGCATGGAAAAATCATTTGGTAATAATTCATTATTTGTCTTTTAAGCTTTTAATAATTTCATCCATTTTTAGTATAATTTGTTATGGATCTCATCCATTATCAATGGTTTATTAATCTACCAATTTACTCACAATATGACTCCGCCAACAGCTGCACCTAACGCCTGGGTTCATTGGGGCCTTACAGCTCTTATTTGGGAGCGTTTCTTCCAATGGGGCTTCAATAGGTTACAGAGGATGTTCGATAGTGTACCTCATTCTTGGGATATTCGTAAATCCAAGCTCGAGTTCAAAAAGCGTGAAGCATTATTGATTCAGTTGAATTTGAAGAAATCCAGTTAATCCTATAATACTCTATATCCTATATATTATCCTGTTAAGTGCTAAAATGATTTTACTCTATCTGTCCTGAATCGTTTATGATTAAATAAGGAATTTTTTAAATGATTATTTCCAATATTTGACAAAATTTTAAACTTAATTTTGCTTATGTTATCTCATAAACTTTTTGAAATTAGAATACATACTTGAATATCATTACCAACGATAAAAATCTCATGATTCTTATCAATCCATACAGTGAATTACTGGATTCAAACAATTTAATAATGTGATATATTATCAATCTCATTACCTTTGGTTTTCATTAAATTTTTAAAGTTTCACTGTATTTTATACACTTAATCAATCATTGCTTTTTATGAAAAAATGAGATTAACTTGTGAAAATAATTGAAGAGAGTTACAATTTAACATCAAAATCAATGATCAATCATATAAAATAATATTATTAGACTATGAATATAAATTCATTCTGATTATTTTACAATTTATCCAAATTATTCTATTGCATTATTCTCAATTGAATTATTCGATACATTTAATATAATTATCCACTCAAAAAATAATCCAAAAATCAATATCAAAAAAGTTTTTAATTTATTTTTGTTAATATCAAATGTCATGTAATTCCCTGATAAATTCTGAATTTATTTAATTTAATTCAACTGATAATATTGGTTAGAAAAACTCAATGAAATAATTTACATATCATCATCATATTAATTATAGTTAACAATCATAAACGTGGGAGGAAATAGACTTTTAGAGGTTAAATGGGGAATCACCAGTGGTAAACAATAGATTACCACAAAGTTAAGGGAAATCATGGGGGTTCACCAAATTAGGTGGAAGCAGCTTACTGCAAATTGGGTTCTTTGAATAAAGTAAATATCTCACACTTGTCATAACTCAATACTTTTGTGAGTGTTATGAGAAAGACTTAATTACTAGATACTTTTGAAAATGAAGATAAAAAGATGTTTTTATTAGTTGGCTTGTGATAATCCTATATTAGTTTTAATTATGAATGTTTGTCAGTATAAATACCTTGCAAGCAATAAATAATGAGTTCAACTAGTTTATGAAATAAGGTGCCTCTAATGTGACTTCTTCTATTAATATGGTGATTAGTGTTTCTTAAGTGATATATAAGATTATTCCCCATTATAATATAAAAAATCTGAAATTAAAATATATATTAAATATAATTCAATAATATAATTTAAACTATAAACACCTATATAATTTTTTAATATATTATCAGTGAACTAATTTTGAATAGGTATTTTATTAATCTAAAAAATATATTGAACCTAATGGATAATTATACAATTTTATCAAAAATTAAATCTATAGTAAACTTTTATAAAAATTAAAATATTTAGTTCTTATATATATAATATATAAATTTCCCAACCATAGTATAATTATTAAATTACCCAATAAATCATTTCATTATTACAATCCCTAGTACAATTATTATATTAGGAGAAGTTTCAATCCATTTAATAATTTTAAACTTTAATCCAAATAATATAAAAAGATTATTAAACAAACTCCTATTTTTTTATTAGTATTAATTATTAAATTATTTTCATTATTTATAAAATTTAATTTAGATATGATATAAAGTAATTAAAATGAAATTGGTATTAAATTTGCTTACCTAAGCTAATAAACCATTGTATTATTATTATATTGGTTTAATAGGAAAAAATTAATAAGTTATTCAATTTATAAATTTAAATAAAAGATAATTTAACAGGCTAGTTTTATAAATTAATATATTATTGTTTATATTTTATAACCTAGTTTAAAATTATAATTTATAATTAAAATATATTTAATTAATATT
>JNEM01011861.1:0-16943 GCA_000697335.1 Conidiobolus incongruus B7586 | reverse complement strand
CTATAATTTTAACATACTTGAGTTTAAATTTAAATATATTTTAATTATTATTTTTGATAGTTTTAATCAAAATAAAATAATTAATATTAAAAATTTTAATAATCTTAAAAATTAATTTATTTTTATTATAAAGAAAATTAATATATATATTAAGTTAAATAATACTAACTCTCCTATATATTTTTAAATAATTTATTTTTAATACTAACTATATGTGTAAAAAATCAGAAATTAAAAAATTTATCAATTTTTTTAACTAATTCGAATATTTTTATAAATTGATAAAATATGATGATTATTGAATTATTTTTTATTATATATATATATATATATATCATAGATCAAGACTCAGTACCCAAATAATTAATTTTGAGGTACATAAATATCTATATTAATAAGAAACTTTAATTGTTCCATATATTTAAAAATATCTCTAATTAAAATGGTTTATTATTACTTGCTATATATATATATATATATATAGAAATTACCTTTATTTAATTGATATTTATGATCTTTCTGATGATTTAAAAGATAAAGAAATTTATTTTTAAATAGAAAAGTTATATTAATAATATTTTCAATTGAAAGATATAAAATATTTTTGAATTATTGATGATTGAATATTTGTAATATAAAAAACAAAGAAATTTATATTGAATTTATTTAAAAGACATTAAAGTCAGATAATTTATTGAATTATTGAGACATTTTAAAAGAGACCAAATAAACAAAAGGATAAAGATCAAGAAATGATTCAATAAACATAATATTAATAAAATCAAACATTAAAAAATAAATATGTTTTATTAAATTATATGACTCCATCGAGTAAAAATGAATAATGATACAATGGTAATAATAATGACAACAGTTAGCAATCTATGTTTTGAGGTATTGTGCCAATCGAGTTAATTTTTCTGAAATGTTTGAAATTTTTTGATGCCAAGTAATTCAATTTCGTGCTTGTATTTGTTGATCTCCCGGGCTGTAGGCTTGGGAGGTGCGTGAAATTTCTTCCTAATTACTGAACTTTTTTCGTTAGCTTTTTGATTAATCCATGCAAGTCGCTTGGCAACTGCGGGCGTCAAGCTTTCCTTGGTACGTTTCAAGGGACTTGTCATAGGCTTGCCTTTACGATGATGGCACATGGGCTGATGTGAATTTTGGAGGATTTGGAGTGTTCTCTTGATTTTGTCATCAGTAAAATGGGATGGATCCGTCATCCCTTCGCCTATTTCGATGTAAGATTCAGCTTCCTCAACAGTAGGAGTGTTTTCGATGAGGGCAGAGTCAGTTAATTCGAATTGCGATGGTTCTGGAAGAATCTGGATCTTGGTGGGTCCATATTCTGTCAAGAGCTCGGGTGCAAGATGGCCAATATAGTCTTCACGAACTGAATTACGTGCTCTGGATTTTGAGCGAGTGACAATTGGCGAATTTGAAGATAAAGGGGTTTTGGTTTCAGGCTCCAATTTAATTTTCTGAGTGCTTTTACGCAATGCTGGTTTATGAGGCTTTCTGTCAGGAGATATTGGAGTGATCATGGAGCGGATTGCGGGGACCGATTTCAGCACCGTACGCTCTGGCTTGTGAATGTGATCAGAAGATTCAACTTTAACTACGGGTGTCTCTTGTAGTGCTTCCGCTGGTGAAGAAGATTCAGGAGATTCATCGTTAAGAGTAGGTGGGATTATCTTCTCGAGAGAAGCATCATCAGAAATTACGATAACTGACTTTTCTTGCTGGCTTAACACTTCCTGTTGGCAGAGTTGACCGCAATCAGGATCTGATGGAAATGAAAATCCTTCAATAAGTGTGATATTGAAATCAGAATTAATGCCACCAGATTGAGCTTCTAAACGTGGTGATTTAAAGCTTGGGGGCAAAAAATTAAAGGTAGGCTCTCTGAGAGCAGCATCTCGACCTACTTCAATAGGAATAGAAGCCGCATTTTGTATATTATGAAGATGAAATGATGGCCGATGTAATGCATTGGAACGGTAATTGGTTGGGAGTATGTGTTCAGCACCTGTTGGTTCTACTGCAGGAGGAATCTCCTCACCAGCAAATGGCAATGGTGGTGATGACGGAATTTCAATGGGTGCGCCATCTTCTATGGGACCATTGTTTGCTTGTTGAATAGTTTGATCAAGGCGATCCAATTCCAAATGTTTTGTTACGTCCTTGTCCAAGAAGGAACCAATATCTTTTTGACATAAATTGCCTTTGATCGAGTTATATTGATTAATATCCACAATTAGAGACAAATCTGGGTTGCTTTGACTTTCCGGTGTAACATATGTTGGTTGAGGCTAAATTATTAAAATTAAAATCAGAATTAAAAAAAATTGAGGAATATATACTGGTTGATCTGTGTCATCGGGATTCCAACCGTCGCATGATGGAAGAGTAATTTCACTTCTCAATTCTTTATATTCAATATCATAAGGATGAAATTTAGTATAATAATTAATAACTGGATCTTTGTTATATAGATATAGCCTAAATCAAAATAAGTGTTAATATTCAATTGATCACATTAATAATAATGAATTTATGAATATTTTTAAATATATTACCAATTCCATATAATGTTTTCATCAACATTAGGCCTTTTTTCTATCAATCTCTGATAGATTTGATATAGACATTTGGTTTTGTGTTTTCGATATTCTAATAAAGCATCTTGTTCAGCTTGGTCAGCAGCTCGAAAATAATCCTGAGGTTGCAAAGCATTCTCCATTATGAACAAAAATTAAATTTCAGGATTTAAAATATATATAAATATATATATCAAATAGATTAGTATAATTTTAAAAATATTAAATGATTAATTCAAGATCAAAAGACTAAAAAACTCAATTTTTATATAAACTTCTTTTTAAACTTAAATTTAAATCAAAAAGAAAAAAAGGATAGTAATCAAAAATATTAACTAGTAATAATGAAAAAAAGATTAAATATAATTACAAAGCATATAAGTTTGATCAAAAACTAGATGGTTCCAGTATTTATAATAGCGTTTTGAAAACATTTAAATTGAATTTAAGTTTTGTGCAATCATATTAAAAATTTCAATTGTAGAAGATTTTTATAATTTCAATTTTATTGATCATTATATCAGAATCTGCCAATCATAAGGATTAGTGATGTCTATTTTCAATACTAAAAATTCAACATCTATAATCCAATATTTGGCTTTTAACTTTGAATATTGGTTTTAGTTAAGATTCCAAAAACGATTTTATTATATGAAATACAATTTAATTATTTGACAATATGTGTATCAAAATAGGATTTTTACTATATCAAACTAGAAAATTAATATAAATTTAGTTGACTAAGATCATGTTCTTGCTTCATTTAAATCATAATTAAATTTTATGAAATATGCAAGAGTCAAAATTTTTGATTCCAAAGACTATAATTATTAGAATATTTATATATCTTAAATATTGATTCATTTCAGATAATATTACCGAAAGAATTATAAACAAAAATTGAATAATATGCTATATGTTAGTGATTTAAAAAAAATAGAAAATATAAATAAAGGGGAGGAATATTAAGTCTAAGACAAAGAAAGAAAATTTAAAGTTAAAAATAAAGAAGATTAAATAATAGAAAAAAAATTAAAAAAGATGGATTAGAGATATACGAAAAAAGAAATGGAATTAATCATTAAAAAATATATATAAATTGGTGAAAAAAGCATGGACAGATGGCCGAGTGGTCTAAGGCGCCACGTTAAGGCCGTGGTCTCTTCGGAGGCGAGAGTTCGAACCTCTCTCTGTTCATCTCTTTTTTATCTCAAATTTTGATCTATATTAATTTATGCAATCCAATTATACATATATATATATTATAATATCTCTCTTAACCCTCATTATTTATTAACTCATTATTCTTTGTCCGCAAGATTTAATAGAATACATTCATATTATGCTATACTCTTCTTTATAACTTTTAAATATATTTTTCAATATATGATAATACACCTCAACAGTAAGAAATAACAAAACAAAATTATCAATATTGAATATCTCAAATAGGCTACATGTTATAGATAATTACTCAAAGTTATGTTTTTTCATTTGAAATTATATTCAATTTTAACTGAATCGATTTAGTATATATTTCAATATATAACATGAATCATCATTTTAATTTATTACAATCTTGAATAAATCCCAATTTACAATGATTCAGTGATTTCTACTATTATTAGACCTTATTTAATTCATCCAACTTATTGCTCATTTATATAACTATTCAACCTTAAATATACTTTGGTCGTAATGAAATTATCTAGACATGAATATTTTTGTATAATTCACTTCTGATTTATTAACAAATGAAGTGTATTTTTGACAAAAATAATATTATTTGAATATATAATATAACAACCAACAGTACCAAACTTTCAAATATTGATATAATATTCAGTTTGTAAAATTTATCAATCTAAATACTATATTTGTGATCTGAATATTAATTTGATATTAAGAAATTAATTTGACATTCTTATTAAATCATAAACCATTTTATTACGAAATTATTGCAAATATCATTTTTTTAGATATTTGATACTCTGTCTTTCAATAGCATTAATAAAATATACTTGGTATAAACGATTTTTGATTCAAATTCCATCTAATATTCTCCTTCAAGTATAATAATATAGTAAAAAGAAAAATGCCACGCATAACCGCATTTGAATATTTACCAAATTATTTAATATATGAATTGTGACCTTCTTTCAAAAAACTTCCTCAAATCATATGATTTGTAAAGTATAATCCAACCAATTAAATTCTTTCATAATTCTCAAAATTCTTATTTTTTCAGTTGTATTTTGGTGATTTGGCAATTTGAAGGATAAGTTGATGAATACTTTGAATTCAATTTTATGATTGTTTAATGAAATAAAAATTATAATAATCTAAAAAAAATAGTATATATATATATATATATTTATATATAATGTTACAAGAGTATCTTTTATGGTTAAACCATATCGTCGCTATTGGTTTTTTGATAGCTTGTGTCATTGGTAAATATACATCATTCAAATTACTTTATTCATCTAATGGATTGATTATTTAGCTGCCTATAAAACTTATATAGCTAGAAAAAAGGGAAAGAATGTGAATTTATTTGTTGGGTTACCAAATTCTGGAAAAAGTTCATTGTTTAGTTATGTAAGTAGTTATTTTATTATTTATTATTAATAATTAATTTTTTTCTGTTTAGTTACGTACCAATAGTTTTATGTTAACTCATACCTCTTACAAATCTAACCAAGGTTACATTCAACCTAAAACTTTTGAAGTAAATCTGATAACATCGAATCATTGTAAATCATATTAAATATACTGATTAGGGTGAGAATATCTTACCCAAACCTATTAATATTGTCGATTGTCCCGGAAGTGAACAACATCGCCATCTTCACAAATCCCTTATTGAAAGAACTGATAAAATTTACTTCTTTATCGATTCTAGCACTATTCAGAAGGAACGTAACCAAGTTGGAGAGTAAGTTCTAAATATATCACAAAATATCGCTCTATGAATAATAATTATTCTTCAGATTTTTATATGAAATTTTGTCCAATCAGCATGTCATCAAAAAGCAAATCCCTTTATATTTAATTTGTAACAAGCAAGATATCCCTAACAGTTTACAACCCGAAAAAATTGAAGAAATTTTAGAAACTGAAATGTATTATTTAAAATATTTAGCTATTAGCTATTATCTATATAATTAACCTTCATTCCTCCCATTTAGTAACTCCATCAGACAAACTGTCGGCAAAAATATCGACGAACAGGGTAGCGACGAAGCTAATAGTAACGAATTCTTAGGCTTTGAGAATAAGTCCTTTAAATTTAATCATTTGACTAATCCCATAAGATTGGTAGCTTGCTCCCTAAATAATTTGAATTTGGAAGAATTTTATGATGCTTTAAAAGATTAATAATTTAACCTATTTAAAAATTAAGATTTTTCTTCAATTTATTAAACAATTATAAGTATATAATATTCATTGACAATAAATGCTAAAATAGAAAATTATTTGGGAATTTTTTATTCAAAATAATAAAGATTAACATTTTAAAACTAAATGATAATATTTAAAATTGAATCAAATACATTAAAAAATTTAAGAAAGAATTCAATTTTATCAAAAAGGGTTGCAAAGTGAATCCAAATGTGAACATCCCGCAACGAAAGAGGGAATCATACAACTAAACCATGAAGGCTTGCAATTTTTATTTTTAATATCATATATAAATTATATATGTATAATTTGATCTTGATTGGTTTTTTCATATTTCGTTTTATTTTTTTCATTTTATCACTGAATCCTACTAATTTCTTTTATTATTCAGTTTTTTATTATTTATCATCGCATTACTGATTCTACCAATTTATTCAATTCTGATTTTCACTCTCATTTAACATATAATTTTTGTATTTTTCTCAAGATTCAACCCACAAAATAAATTAATCTCACTTTTACAATATTAATTGTTTAATTTGAAATATCTATTATGACTATAATATGTAATTTTTGTAAACTCCATTATCTTAGTTTAATATTCAACGAAGTATATTTTATCAATTCTAACCTATTATATGAAATTCTATCAGGATACAACTTCATTAATAATAATCTTCAATGAAATAACTATATATCTTAGACCATTTTCTCCAAAATCGAATGTTTGTAAATTTTATTCGAATTCCTAATTGATTAATTTTTCAATTTCTTCACTTAAAGACAATCGAATCTGAAAATTATAAATAAATATAATCATATATAATATTAATTCTATTAGAGTTACCTCTTGAGAGATCAATTTCTTTCCAGATAAATAAGCTCTCAATAAATTATTAATGATCCATTGGCCATCCACATAACCTCTCAATTGATTCTAAATAATAAATTAGAATATATTGAACAGTTTATGATGAAAATTTTACATCTTGAGTTACCATCAACAACACCTCATTCTTCTTAAAAGTTTTAATGAAGTTTAATTTAGAATATATTTCGAGCATTCTTTTGGGGAAGGTTTGACCAAATTCGTCGATAGAAGTTTCAATATCCTATAATTATATTTTAATATAAAATCATAATATATATTCAATGTGAATTACTCGAATTTCAAAATTATTTGATATGTTATTCTGTTTCTGTTGATTTAAATGATACTGTAAAGATCTAATTAATCCTTCTTTGATGTGACTTCCGTTGGTATTTCTGACCGGAGCTAAATTAAATTAATATCAATATATTAACTAAATAATATTACTAATTTGAGTTAAAAATTCATAATGATAACTCAATAATTCTTCAATTAATTCTCCACATAGTTATTATCCCCTAAGAATTTGGATTTATCAAAATACTATTTGAAATATTAATATATATGTATATAAATGTCTTATTATGAAATAATTGCTTTCCACTTAGCATTATTCAATAGTTTATTCAAATGTTCATTATTAATATAAATTCCATTAGAATAAGCTGTAAATCCCATAAATGTCACCCTACGAACCCCGCATCCTACGAATTGGAAAGTTGTATTGGGCAAATCGTGTAAGGGTTGGATATAACATGGGTAACTGAGACCTGTACTGAATTCAAATAGTCTATTAATTTTATTAAGGGTTTATTGATATTGGCTAATTACTGATATTATCTTCAGGTCCTTTGCTATTCTTAGCCTCCAAAGCAATAGTAGATCGATTCAATAAGTAAGCAGTAGCAGAAGATACCCCTACTAATCCAATTCCTCCTCCCACTATTAACAAATTTTTATACTTCAAAGGTTTCTAACATAAAAATATTAAATTAATAATATTATAAATTTGATAATATATATGTTAATAAAGAGAGAATAGTTAGAGAATTGACGTTTTAAAAATATATCAAAATGAGATTTGATGGTGCGATTGGGTTTAATTTTATTAAAATTCATTAATTTGATAAATTTGAAATGGGTATTCATTGTAAAAAAATGGTACTGGGTTTTTGTTAAATTTATGAATAAAAATAAGGAAATTAAAAATATGGGACTTTGTTACCAAATTATATTTCAAAATATATAAGTTAGGTAAAATTATTTAAATTAAATATTGATATATTTTTTTATAAATAAACCCACATTTTATTGATCAATAAATATAAACAAGAAAAAGAAATTAAATAAATACTAAATTGAATAATAATATTTATTTTAATTTATATTTTTAAATAAGCTTAGGTCTTTCAATCACTCTAACTTGATAATTTCTCTTATAAATATTGTGTTGAGTAAGTTTCATTTGTTCATTCCTAATGATTGAACCAAAGGCCATAATCACACTAAACATACCACCACTGTTCAACATATGGCGACCGATAGTTCGCATATAACCACCAGGTCCAGGGCCGTAATTGAGTACGGTAAATGAGCCAATAACAAAACCCATACAACCACCTACGACTCCTCCCATAACGAAGCCCATTTTCATTTTGTCGAAGACTGAAGGTTCGTGACTCATTTTTGTTAGTTTATTATTATTGTTCAAAAATTATTTTCGGATTAATTATAGTTTAAAAATTAATTTATTTTTTGGTTAATTTCTTAATATTATTATGGGATTAGTAATATTTTTCTATTCTTGATTAATTATACCCAGTTTGGGTTTAAATTAGATCGTTTAATAATTGAATATGGAATATGAAAGAGTTAAAAAAGGAAATAGGATAAAGATGAAGTAAGAAATTATAATAGTTATAGGGATAAAAGTAGAGGAAGGAATAAAGACAGAAATTAAAATATGGATAGATTAGAGACGGAGATAGAGTCAGAGTTAGAGAAAGTATAAACACCCCATTATTCCGATTACAAGCATCATAATGTATAAAAAACTCGCAATCCAAAAGAAAAAGGAATAGGGAAAGTAGTTCTGATAGGCATAGATATGGAGGCAGAGGGAGAATGAAGCATCACAAATATAAAGAATCAATGAGAAATATAGAGATGAGGTAATATAACTAAAGATGGTAATAAACTAATAGAAAGAATGTGAAAAAATTGAGAAACTAAGAGAATTTCTTATTGAACCCAATACCAATATCGGTAACACTACCAATACCTATAGTGATAATCTTTCAAATAATTCATATAAATGTATATTAATATATAAACTGAAACAATCTAGAGAGACAAATAGCTCACATGATACTTATGACGAAAGAAGAGTATGATAAACGACAATCAATCATTCGAGGAGTTTAGGATCTATTAAGCGGAAGAACTGGGCAATTAATCAAATAACCATACACCATACACCATACACCATACGCTTTATTCAATTAATATCTTAGATTAATACAATGCGATGTTGAGGTTTAGAAAAAATTGTGATGAATGATATCAAACAGAAATTAAAAAGTTATCAACTACTGTCAATGGATTGATTTATCAAAGTACTGTTAGAAAAATGCAATAATATACTATTTAATTGATTTCTATATTTATGTGATAAATAAATTTATATAATATGTTTATTATATATATTGAGTAATTTTCATAATTTAAGACCCAAATACTTTTGCAAAATTTACCATTTTCAAAATATATACAATCAAAAATTAATGTTTTAACTCAAAAAGGAAGTAATTGGAAAAATAATGATGATTTAATGATTTTTTAATATTATGAATGTATCTAAATTTCAAATTGTTTATTTTTCTTTAATGAACAGCAATCATTACAATTCCATTCCAAATCCACCACCCCAATACTCTGAAACCAATCCCATTAACAAAGGATTTCAATATGGCCACAATAATTACTTGACCTCAGGTAATACCTCCAACCACTACAATACATATAATACCCACATTCCCCAAGATTTCCAATATGGTGTGACAGTTGGCCAGAGCGACAATAGTATTCGAAATGCTTTCATTCGCAAGGTTTATTTTATTTTAGTATGTCAGTTAGGACTCACTTCCGTTGTTGCAGGTTTGTTTAGTTTTGAACCCCATTTGAATTTGTTTTTGTTTAGGAATCAATGGATACCTATTGTTGCAGCTGTCCTAAGTATTCTTAACCTATTTGCACTCATTTGGAAGAGACAGTCCTACCCCACGAATTTCATTTTGTTGACATCGTTTACTCTGCTGGAGAGTTTGAGCTTAGGTACATTAATCAGTTATTACAATACGATTATCGTATTGCAAGCACTCCTAGTCACTTTGGGCATTTTCGTCAGCCTCACCCTCATAGCTATGCAATCTCGCTACGATTTCACGAGCTGGGAGCCGTATCTCATCATGAGTCTTTGGGGCCTAATCCTAGTGGGCATCGTCCAAATTTTCATCCCCTTCAATTCCTTCTTCGAACTTGCCGTCTCCATCGCTTCCGCCATTATCTTCAGTGCTCTCATCATGGTTGATACCCAAATGATAATGACTCGAGTGTCCCCCGAAGAGTATATAATAGCTAGTGTGGAACTCTATCTAGATTTTATCAATTTATTTATTGCTATTTTGAGATTGTTGAGGGCTTTCGATTCAAGTAATGACGATTAATTAACAATTGATTCAATAAATATGCACTTTACAAGTCAATCTTTAATTTACTTTCTATATTTTCAAATTGTAGCTTCCATATTCCAAATATTACCATACTGTCGAAATTTCAACCAATTTCAAACCGATACCCAAGTTTCAATTGTTTTTGATTAGTTCCAATTTAGTAAAATTTCCAAATAAGTTTCCGACAAACAATTCAATCAAAATTCTATAAACCTATCCTTATATACACATATTTTTAGGTTTTAGTTAAAACTTTTTAATAAGTGATTGTAGTTATATTAATTTAAGGGTTAATCATTCAAAATCATTTTAGAATATGATTATAATTGGTATTAGTATTTTATAATATTAAATTAAAAGAATATTGACAATTTGTGATTTTAGAAAATAAACACTATTTCATCATTTATTTTAATCCATAAAATGAGTTAAAATTATAGCATTATAACAGGTTGTATATAATCATTAAAGTTACTGTGTAGATAATTATTAACCAATTGATTAAGTTCACAATTG
The DNA here is from genome assembly GCA_000697335.1 of Conidiobolus incongruus B7586. Lineage (NCBI taxonomy): Eukaryota > Fungi > Entomophthoromycota > Entomophthoromycetes > Entomophthorales > Conidiobolaceae > Conidiobolus > Conidiobolus incongruus. The sequence continues at coordinate 5,817 of JNEM01011861.1, read as the reverse complement.
CAAATTTATCATTATTCTTTAAGAATATTGCATTTATTCATCTAAATGTATCAACTATATATCAGTTTATCATCTTTAACTTAAAATTATCTCTATCAAATATTATCAGTATAAATCAATGTAATATATGAATTAACTAATAAATAATTTTTGAATTAATTTTATTTAATAAATGTAATCTAGATATATTGATTGTTTTTATATATACTTTGAATTATTTAGGAATTTTATACATAAATTTTCAAATTTATAATGTTCAATAATATTAATTTGTGACTTGTAAATGATAATTATAGAGGTGATGATATTAACAAGGAATCTAATAATAAACTGTTGAGAATGATAGAAAGGGGGTGTAACTCAGAATGGATTCGTAATTTAATTAAAAGGTATGAGGATGAGATTGGCGCAATATAGTCAATGCAAACAGATACTTGGATCTCATTGAACACTCAAAGAATCTCACATTCAAAACCTAATCACCAACCAATCGATTCCAAGCTCACTAATATTATAAAATTGAAATAGATAATAATCACTTAAATTAACTCATGATTATTTAGTTGAGAGCTTATCCCTTTTTTTAACATTTGACATAAACTTGTATTTTACCAAAAAACCAACTTTTGTTTACTAACCACTATTTTGATTATAATTCTTTATAACTTATCAAATACTATTATCAAGTGTATTATAGCTTTAAAACTTATACATCTCTAATATATTACCATTATGGCATCCCCTCTCACTTCTTGCATGCGATTCACTCCGGCTAGAGCTGCATCGTCCACGCTGCCTCAAGAGGTCGACCCTTCCGGATCTCCTGAAAAGTCGAATATTGTGGACAGTCCTTCAACCCCTAATCTTCATCAAGGTATTCCACCCCAACTAAGTCTGAATGAATTTGAAATTTTACGTACACTGGGCACCGGATCTTTCGGTAGGGTGCACCTAGTAAAAAGGAAACTGAATCAAAAGTTCTACGCAATGAAAGTACTCCGAAAATCGGAAATAGTCAGACTGAAGCAAGTAGAACACGTTCACAACGAAAAAAGAGTCCTTCAACTTTGTCAACATCCCTTTTTGGTTGGACTCTTAGGCACTATTCAAGACTCCGTCAACCTTTTCGTATTTATGGACTATATCGCAGGTGGTGAACTATTTAGTTATTTAAGGAAGTTTCAGGTAAGTCTTTTTATTTTATCATTACTTAAATTATTTATTTCTTTAATCTTTAGAGATTCCCAGGTCATGTAGCCAAATTTTATGCAGCTGAAGTAACTTTAGCCTTTGAATTTTTACACTCTTTAGATATTATTTATAGAGATTTAAAACCTGAAAATATTTTACTAGATTCGAGAGGTCATATTAAATTAACGGATTTCGGTTTCGCCAAATATGTTCCCGACGTTACTTGGACTCTTTGTGGTACTCCGGATTACCTTGCTCCAGAAGTAATTAACTCCAAAGGTTACGGAAGGGCTGTGGATTGGTATTCCTTAGGTATTTTAATTTATGAAATGATGGTTGGTTGCCCTCCCTTTTACGACGAAGACCAAGTTAAATTGTACGAAAAAATTTTAGCTGGCCACCCTCGATTTCCCAGCTTTTTCGACCCACTCGCAAAAGATTTGGTCAAAAGGTTATTGACTCAGGATCTATCCAAACGCTATGGTAATTTGAAGGGAGGTGTTAATGACATTAAAAATCACAAATGGTTCTTTGATATGGAGTGGAATAGACTTGAAAAGCGCCAAGTATTACCCCCAATCATCCCAATGGTGAATGGAGATGGTGATATGAGCAATTATGATGTCTATCCCGAAACTGCTGAAGTTTATGGTAACAATTTTGAACAGGATCCCTATCACGACCTTTTTGTAAACTTTTAAATAGATCAATCATTTTTATCAAATTTCAATCTTTTTAAAATCATATAAATGATCTGAAATTCACTTACTCGTATGATATCTAACCCAATCTTATGACTAAATTCATTTGATTATAGAAAACTTTATATAGTTTTGATTAAGAATGTAAGTCTTTTTAATTTAATAGCTATGCGATATTTAAATTATTTTAGATATCTAATTCTTGGAGATTTGGATATTCATTTAAATTAATCAAAATATTCCTGTAAAAATATTATTTAATCATTATTGCAGCTGATCTCGATAGTATCTACATTCTGCTGCTTATTTTATGTTAAACAATATCTAAATAAGCTATTAGTGTACTATTATTGTTATTATTTAACATAATACATGCCATTAAATTTTTTAAAATCATTTTCAGTTATTAAAATTGTTTAATACATTTAATAATCATATTTCAATAGCTAAATTTTAACTTTGTTTTAAATTCGTCATTTAAAACTTTTGAATATCTTTTCAATTTTAGTTTTAATGAATAAATAGTTTGATTTTGTTTTAAATACTTTCAAATTGATGAATCAATTGATATTAATAATATAACTATAAATATTACTATAAATTGATTTTTATGTTTGAATGGCATCAGCATATACAAAATTTAATGTGAATATCTGTAAATTTGAAAATTATCCAATATTGACACATTTATATTTTATTTGAATTGTTAGATGCGATGAATTTTGAATGTATAAACAATAAATATTTTTTATATCGATAGATAATTTTCAGAATATTTTATCGTCTGTTTTAATAATCGTATGACAATTTAATCAGTATATAAAATAGTAATTTTAAATACTTTGATTGGAATGACATAATTGAAAAAAATCTTTTAAGAAACATTATTTACATTTCAAATATTAAAATTTAGAGTTATATATAATCTTGTAAAGGGACAAGATAAATGCATTGATTTATGAGTACTAGCGTTAATTTTTAAATGACGGAAATGAAATAATATTAATTATTTATATAATAGAAGATATTAATAAATATATCTACCAGATAAAATAATTAACATTGATAACAGTTATTTTGTTCAAAAAATTCGTGTCAATTACTAATTAGAAATAATTCGATAAAATGATATTGCCATTATATTATGAGAGTTCTAATATTAAACTGATGAATGAAAATTCCAAAAATATTGGTTTGGTTTAGTTATTAATTTATTTTAATATCATGTGCATTTTTGAATATTATAATTATTATAAAACCTGCTGAAATTCAAAATTTTTCATTCTTTTAGATTGTGGTTGAATTTATGGAGCCCATAATTTTCAAATAAAATGTAACATGAATTTTTGATAAAATTGAAATAAAAAAACAATGAACTCAATTTATTATAAAAAGTATTGAATTGAATTCAAGATCCTCTGAAAATATCTAATATAATAGAAAAATTGAAATTTAATTTTTTATAAATACTGTTTATATTGTATATTATATGTGTATAAAGATTCTATCAAGATGTGAAATAATTTAAGATTAGGAACTCATTTCTTGGATTTAGCTTTTTTGGATTCGAGTAAAGGCTTATCAGTTTTCTTTTCTAACAGTTTCTTGGGAATTTCGTATTTGATACCACTTTCTTTAATGGCCTTTTGTGTCTTTTCCATTTCATTTTCAATTCTCTTTTTGATGTGAGGTGTAAGCTTAGCTTCCTTTTGCTTGGTGATCTTAGCTTGAACCTTCTTACGATTCAAAACTTCTCTGGGTCTTGAGCGTTCACCAGTGAAAAGCATGGGATGAACCTTGTCCTTGGGTACTGACTTGACCTTCAATAATCTGCCACCGAACAAGTGATTGTCCATGGTCTCTACAACGATATCAGCAACTTCTTGACTCTTGTATTGAATGAAAGCATAGTGACGGGGGCGGCCAGTCAAGGGGTTACGAGCAATTCTGAGGTGAGCAATAGGTCCAAATTGACCAAAATATACCTTAAGATCGCGTTCTTGGATTTTGTGGGGAATGCGACCAACATATACAACACCGGTACGGGTATCAGAACCTTTCTTAATTTGAGTTTCTAATTTGGCCAAAGCTGATCTATAAGATTTATCAAAAGGAATTAAAGATTCAATAGCTTCGAAATCGTCTTTTTCCTCTTCTTCCTCATCTGAGGAGTCTTCGTTTTCACTACTGTCAATTGCATCAGCTAAAGCAGCTTCGATATCTGTTAATAATAAATAATTAATTATAAATATTGAATATAGTCTAAAATGTAAATTTACCATCATCGTCATTGGCAGATTTCTTAGTACCAGCTTTTTTAGCAGGTTTAGCAGCTGGTTTTTTGGAATTTTTGGTTTGAGCAGTTTTAGTAGTTTTAGAGCTAGTTTCTTTGGCGGGTTTAGCGGTAGCTTCTTTATCATTTTTAGCTTTAGTAGCCTTAGTCTTAGCATTGGGTTTTTTAGTAGGAGGAGTAGGTAATTCAGCTAAAAATCAATTAATATTAATAGATAAAACAGAGATTATCAAAAATACCAATTTTATTAGTCTTTTTACTGGTCAATTTCTTGGTGGTGGTCTTTTTAACTTCAGGTTTTGATTCGGCAGATTCAGTAATTTCAGCCTTATTTTTAGTTACTTTTTTTTCAGCAGGTTTTGATTCGGCTTTTTTAGTACCATTAGTAGTTTTTGTCTTTTTAGCTGGAGCCATTTTGATTTTTACAAATGTTTTTGTTATGCAATGATTTAGCAAATATGAATAATTTTTACAAATTTAATTGGCTATTCCGTTTACATTAGTTAATTCAAATTGTGGGACATTTCAAAATGTAAATATTTAAAATTTCAATTATAAAAATTGGCTAATTTGTTATATCTTATAAATTAGCATTTTTGATTCTAATAATATATATTACATTAATACAATATGAAAAAGTCTTGTAGAATTTTTGATAAAATGGTTTATCACCATTTGGTTATAATATTATTTAGTTATAAAATTTATCTATTGTATTTATCATTATTTTAATATCTAGATTTTATTATTACTATAAAAATTAAATAATGACAAAATTTTAAAATCAAATTAAATCAAGTATCATTATTGATATATAATGCACAAAAATAATAGTATAAAATTAATAGTCTCCTTTATTATCAATAGCTCTTTGCTATGCTTTTGGCAAACTTTTAAAAACTAAAAAACTGCTTTTTTATTGAAAACTGAAATTTGATATAATATAAACTAATTAAATTTACTCATAAGAATTACTTCCTATAAATATAATTTTTAATTATCCAATGTGATAATAATCATATATAATATAATCTGGTGAATATATTAAATATGATATTACTTGGTAATATGTTTATATAGAAAATTTATTTAATTTTAGTTTTATTTATTTTATGATTATTATGTAAAATAATAAGTATCTTCAATTTATAGTAAAAATAATTTTATGAAAAAATATATAATTTATTATTAATTAATTCTATTTTCTATAATAAATAAAAAGACTATATGTTATTATAACTATTACAGTACTTAATATATATTTATAAAAACCTATATATTTATTGGAATTGATAAAATGGATAATTTTAACTTTAATATTTTTTTATTTTATATTAAAATATTAAAAATATATATAATTTATCAAAAATAATGATTTAAATTAAAAGCTTTGATTATGATTATATTTTGATAATTTTTGCTGTATTATAGTTACTGTAGTTATTTTCCAAGGATTTATTAAATTATAATATAATTATTTTTTATTTATATTAATTTAATTAAATTGAAACTTAAATATATATATATATATATTTAATATATTTATATTATAGATATTAAATTTTTTAATATTATTTTTTAAAAATATAATGTTATTATTAATAAAAGTAAAATTAAAAATTACAAATAAAA
>JNEM01011860.1:0-19934 GCA_000697335.1 Conidiobolus incongruus B7586 | reverse complement strand
TTCAATATTTTATTTATAAATAATGGTTAATTATTATAATAGATTATAATAATATATAGTATTTTTATTTAATATTTGACAAAATTTTATTAATAATGAATTTCAAATTTTTTTAAATAAAATTATTTTTAATTAGTATATTTAATATAATTTAAGGATATTTTATTATATGACATATATTAAAAAATAAATAAAGCTTTAAAAATTTTTTTATATAGAATAATTAAAAAAATACCAAATTTAATATATTCAATAAATTACAACATATGTAATCATAATTCCTTTAAGTATTCAAAGAATATATTTTAAACAAAAAAAATTTTATTAACAAATTAAATTGGTTTATAAAACATTAAATTTCAGTTTTAAATAAAACTGCTTTTTAAATATTAGAAGTATTCTAAAATTACAGCAAAGAATTATTAATAAGGAAAAAGAGTATTAATTTAATAATATTTTTTATTTTTATAAAACATTTATTAACAATTATATTTAAGTTTGGTTTTAAAATTGTGCTACTACTTGATTTCTATAGTAATATTAATTTTTGTTAATTAGAATATAATTTTAATTTATAGGATTGTTCAATATATTTATTTGTAATCAAATTTAATATATAGTCTTAATATATTAAAATATTGTCTTGAATTCAAGTTCTTGAGTTTGTGAAAATAACAGAATATTTTCAAGTTTTAAAGTTTGTTTTCATATTCTATTCATTGATTTTATTATTTTATAAAGCTATAGGTTCCGAGAGTCAATCTAATCTCTTTGATATTCAGCGTTATATAGATATAAAATCTATTGCGGTTAAATGGGAGTTTTTAAAAATCGAATTTTTCAATAGGTTAATTCTATTGGTATTGAGTCATAAATTGTGACAGAATATTAGATATAATAGAGCTTAAACTACTCGAAAATGTTTAATAAATTTAATAGGTATTTGGAATATAGCATATAGTAATTATGATACAATGTCCAATAATATTAGTCAGGCCATAATATAATAAAGAAAACAATAAATAATCAAAATTAAAGTGAAATGAAACAAATCTAATAACTGTGCATTTATCGGTGTACATGTAAATATGTTTACTTTACGTTTAGTTGACATCCTTTTGAAGGCTCTTAGCTGAGTACATCTTAGCAATAGTGGGACATGTGAATTCATTGAGTTGTTGGCAGTAGGCGCTGGTTTGGGCATTGATGAGTAGGGAGTCCAAACGGGGAGGTTCTTGAGGGAGTTTGGACATTTGAGTGAGTTGTTCTTCAGTTTCAATGGGAAGAGGAGCAAGGCCTTTAGCTTCACGAGAGATGTTTTCGGCTTTCTAATGGAAAATTAGTATTTGGATCAAATATGGATCATAATAATATGCTTTACCTTTTGCTGGATGAGTTGTTGGATACGGGCGCTTTCTCTGGCGACAGTTCTTTGCCAGTAGGCATAGTTGTTTTGTTCACTGACGTGTTCATCGACACATTCGATCAATTGTTCCAAACTCTTTTCAATATAAGGCTCAAGATTGAGTTCGAGGATGTTAAAATTGGGGGATAAGAAGCTGGTGTGGGATGGATCAGGAATAGAGAAGGAAGCAGAAGCACCAGTGTGGACAGTGGTATCCAACAAATCGGAGTCATCTTGGATTTCGTGCATCATAGCATTGACGAGGTGTGAGTTATGGAAAGAGATGGGTAATTCTTCTAAAATGTTAGAGAATCCCAAGTTATTTTGTTGTAAACTGTCAATGAATAAAATCATTAATAAAATACTTAGCATTTAATGAATGCATAGAAAAATACCTTTCAGTGGTGAACTTATTTTCTTGGTAAACTTCCATGAAATTTTGGCTTAAACGGAAAGCTCTGAAGGAGGCATTACCCATAGAAGAGCGAGATAAATCTAAGATCAGTTAGAACAAAATTATCTAATTATAAATTTGAATATTTATACCGTGAACAATAACGACACACTTGCCACCTAAACTCTTTTGGTAGCTATATTGAGTATCAACCAAGTTTTGGGTTAAAAAGTCACCCAAATAAGTGGAAGTATACCAACCGACAGTGTTGTTGTCAGCGTTGACTTCTCTGAGATTACGCATCATTTCGTGGGTATATCTGGACACTAGCCAATTAAATATATTTAATATAAATATTGAAAACGGAATAATTATATGTTAAATTACAGTTAACTTCATCTCTCTTATCATCACTATGCAATTTGGGGAAAGGAAAAGCGGTAGAAATTTCTAAAACGTTTTTCAAATCTAAACCTAATAATTGACCACTAGCAACATTGGGATAACTTTCACGGCAGTGTTTCATAATTTTCATAACAGCCTATCGAGTAATGAAGATTCATTAATTAAAATAAATTTTCGCATATAAATAATAAACATACTAAACCATCTAATTGAACTGATTCGACTGGAGCTTTAGATTCAGCTTCAGAGTTCAATAATTGTTTAATGTTATAGTTTTCTTTTACAATAGATGATGAAGTAGCTTTTGAGGATGACATCTTTAATATATTATACTCAAGTATTGATTATTATTTAATATTTTTGATTTATATAATATATTTTCAATCAATATATATTATTTAATAAACGTAATAATTTCTATATAAAATTTTTTATTTTTTCAATGGATTATGGGATTAAATTAAATTATGAAATAAAAGGAAGGATATTGAACAAAGTCAATTCAATGTTCCAAAATAATCCAATATCAGTATATTATACTAAAGTTAATATTTTCTAAGATATTAATATAAAATTAAAGCCACCAGAAAATAAATTTAATATGATCAAATTTCCTTTTTCAAATAAAAAAGATTATATTTCAATTTACAATAATGTTAAATTTATCAATATTCAGTTTTTCAGAAAATGACAAAAGTTTTTAAATTAATGATTTTAATGTATACATTTAGCAAATCGAGACTCAGAATCATCCTTTCAATACAGCTATATTATTATTAAATCATGAATTTAATAACTGAGTAAAATTATTTTAAATATCTTTATTGAAATATTATCAGCAAAGTATATCAATTCTATGTATTGGAATTATTTTTATAATTTTGATATATAAACAATTCAATTTCAAATTATATTAGTGATAATATTGAATTTGAATCAACTGGATTGAATTGTATTTGATATTTATCATCTTGATTAATAAATTTTATTCGTAATTGATGAATTAATTTATTATTGATATTAGAAAAACACTTTGTAAGATTTAACATACTATATATATATATTCTGTTTTCGTCTAAGTTACGTTATAATTTAATAGTAAAATGAATTATATTACTGCTCACCTTTGGACAGAAAATATAATAAAAATATTACACAACCTTAATTCCTAATTTCGAAATTGTTAATCAAGAAAAATTAAAAACCCAAGTGAGCTGAATAGTCAATTTTATTAAAGTATATAATATATATGAAAACTATTTTATATATTTGATTTTTATAACTAAAATATAAAAGGTTTTTTTTAGTATTAAAATAAAATTTTAGATTTATATTCAAGTTCAAAGTCAATATAATTTAAATTAATTTGACACAAATGCCAAAATGATAAATTTATAAAAATTTGTGAAAAAAAAAATAATTTTAATATCAAGGTATAAAAATATATGTTAAATTGATTAAGAAAATATCAATGTATCAAACAAAAAGCAAGAGGGCTCCAACGGGAATTGAACCCGTGACCTCCCGCACCCAAAGCGGGAATCATACCACTAGACCATGAAGCCTTGCTAAAGGTGCTTCTAAAAGCCTTATAATCTGTTTAAAGGGTATGATCAATTACCTAAAACAACTGTTTAACATTTTACCCTTGCTTTTTTATCCCATAATCTCTAATTTTAAAAATCCTTTATCAAAAAATCCGATGACTGGGATTAATTAATTATTGTCACATTGCATCATTTCAAATATTTATTTACTCATTTTTACTCTCTATTTAATATAAAATATAATTAATACTTAATGCATTATATTTTACATAAATAATACATATATCTATAATGAAATCTATAAAAATATTTCACAACTCAACACCTCATGATTCAACTTTAATCCAAAGTAAAACATATTTCACACGGACCGAAATAGAATATGCATTATACAAAACCCAAACCGATCCAAATTTTCCATCGACAATTTTACTCGCCTCCATATATTTAATGCGATTGGGCTGCCTTAACGGGTTTCCGAGGACGACGATCAATAGAAGCTTAGTTTATTTAAATCAATTTTCATTAATTTATAATTTTAAAGAACATTGCATCAAGGTAAATTTACTTGTGTAGGCCTTTAATATACGAATTAATTTTTATAGTACATTTGTCTAGCTTGTCTATTTGTAGCATGTAAAGCTGAAGATACCGTCAAAAAGCTTAAGGATATTATATCCACATCCAACAACTTGAAGGAATCGAGATTTAACCAGCTCTATATCAATCCGACTGATTCCGAAGCTCCACAAAATGCAAAGACAAGTAAAGGTGATATCAATCACTTGAATATAGACATGGTATCGACACCCAATGAAACTTTGATGGAAGATTTGATCCAGCTGATACATAAATATGAAATGATGATACTTGAGTTGAATTCATACAATTTCAACATGGATCATCCCCAGACTTATGTTATCAAATTTGGTAGAATTTATCATGGTAATTCTCATCCTTATCCTATTTTTCATTATGTTAACAAATATTGTCAGCTCCTTCCAGTTTCATTAGACTTGCTTGGGAATTGAGTCACTTTACCTATCTATCACATCTATGTCTTCAATACCCTCCCCACCTTATTGCATGTGGAAGTTATGTTATTGCGACTCATTTAAAAGCTAATTTATCTCCATTTTTAAACTATCCCAGTTGGTTTGAAACATATTACTGTGAAAAAGACAATTTAAACGGTAACCTTGATCCCCATTCAACAAAATCAATTCAATATAGCTCATAAAATTTACAATAGGTTATATATCACAACTCATTGAACTACTGATCACAGTATTGAAATCGCCCATCAGCTACCTAATCGTCGACAGTTCGATCTCATCCATATCCATCATGGAACTGAACCAGATCAAACTCAAGCTAGTACAAAATAATGATTGGAAAGAGTTCAACCAATTTCGTTTCGATGATAAATCTCTTTACAATATTAAAATATGGCTCAACTATAGGAAAAAATTAAAAAAATCTGAATCTGAAGTAAGATTTGGATTTCAAGAAAAGATGCCTTAATCAAAATTCAAAGTTTTTAAAATGTACTATATTCAAACTTCAAAAATAAATTTTATTTATTTATATTTTATTTTGTTGGTTAAAGATCTTCTTGATTCTATGGCTACCTGGTCGAATTTTATAATAAATTTTGAGCCTTTAGTATCTAAGAATTACTAATGTAAAGGTTGATTTTTTAACCTTTGACTTAATATAACTTGGTGTCGTTATTCATACACATCAAAAACCAATTAATATATCCTATTTTTCAAGGTTTTTCAAATGAAATTAATATGATTGGTTTAAAAAATAATAGAATAATCCATTTAAATCTATATTTTATAGATTAAATTGATAATACAACAATTTATATACTCTCAATCATCAAATTTTAATGAATAATTTTATTATTATTGATATTATATCAAGGAAATGGGTTATTAGATATAAATTCAATGAAGTATAGTTATCAATTAATATATTAATTTTTTTAACATTTCAAGCAAATGTACTTGCAATAAATCCAATGATAATTCTTTGATTTTGAACATTTATCGTTAAGCAAAAAATTCAAGTAATATATATTCAATATTCTCTCATTTAAAATGATATGAACCTTAAATTAATTAATGTATATTTGAAAAATGATGCTGTTCACCCTAGTTATTAAATTAATCATTGTGATTTTGAACAATTATTGATTATTGCTATTTTGAATATATCTGATATTTCGAAATATTATCATTAAATTGAGAATAGATACTATTTATATAAATAATTATAGGTGATATTATTATTAAATAATATTTTGGATATGTATATTAAGTCCTAAAATATTTAAATCAATCCATTATAATTAGAACAATATATTAAATGCAAAAACTTCCGAACAAACAATCTCACAGGTCGGGAGACCAGTTCAACCTTCACAACTCGAACCACTCATTATCCCTAATACAGATCCACCTACAATATGATCAACAAATACACCCGAATTTCGGGATCAATCATTCCATCTGACATAGTATCCAAAGGCCAAGAGGACACGTCAACTCAACTATAAATATACCAACTAAAACTCAGTTGTTACGTCAGGCTTCTTTCTAGGGCACTGCTCTAGATATAGGTTAAACAATAAACTATCACCTTTATATCATCTAACATGTGTCGTCCCGAGAAACGACTATTTACTTAATTTTATTAGACATCTGATTTCTCATCTGGTTTCAACAACATTGTTAATCAACTTTATTTTGCCTCTATTGAATTGACTGAAAAATTATATTTTTCTTCCAAAATTAGTAATTAGACATATTTTTGTAAAAAAAAAGCATTGACCTAATTTAATACCAATATTAATTTATACTGATTTTTCAGCAATAGAATATCTTATTATCTAAATTAAAGTATTTATAATTATTAGAATAAAATTATATCATTAAAATTATATTCAGGATATTAGAATATATTTAAATCTTGAGTAATCATATTTAAATATTTAGTGTAATGATGTTGGTCATAAATAATTTGATCTATAGTGTATTAATATAATTGGCATATTTATAATATGATATTGAAGTATATATTCTCAATTTTTTATAATAATCCTAATATTCCCTTTGAATTTTTACTATTATATTAATCAAAATTCAAAGGTTAAAAAAATATTAAGATTATTTAATAATAAACAAATTAATTTTTTTATCTATTTTTCTAATATCATGTTATTTAATAATGACTCACAATTAAATCAAACTTAAATTTTATTAATCCAAAGATTTTTACTAGGTATCAGAAATTTAAGCAAAAACTCTTAATATTACTTTATATTTTAATAAACCCTTTTTAGGACTAAAAATAAATTAACATTTTATTATATAATATATAAGGATAAATAAATAATATAAAAGAAATATTCTTTTTTACTATTGATAGCCTTTTAACATTATTTTAATACACTCTTAACGCTTAAAAGATAATTCAATTTATCAAAGACTGAAATTTAATATTTTATGAACTAATTAAGTTAATTCACAGAAATTTTCTTCTTGTCAGATAATTTATATATTACTTAAAATAATCATAATTACATAGCTTGTAATCTGGTAAATATAATAAATATGGTAGTTTTTTAATTTTTATATACATAAAATCTTTTATAATTTTAATTTTATATATTTTATAGTTATTATAATAAATATTTAAATTAGAAATTATTTTATTTAAAAAAGTAATATAATGTTTATTATTAATTGATTGATTTTGAAAAATTAAACAAAAAACCATATACCATTATATTCCATTATAATAATTAATAATTTCTTATAAAAAATATTTATTATTGGAATTTATAAAAGGGATTATTTTAATTAAATATTTTTTATTATTTAATAAAAAATGTATAAGAGAATTTTAGACTTATTAATTATAATGATTTATTATAAAAACCTTTGCTTTTAGTTATTTCTGAATTTGTCTTGTTTAACTATAAATATTTTAATTTTATTTTATGTATTTGATAAATTATAAAATATTTATTTTGTATTTTTATTAATTAATCTAATTTTTAACTTTAATATATATAATATACTAATATATTTAATAATAAATTAATTAATTCTTTAGCTAGAATAAAAAGGCATCTGTTACTATGTTATTTTACTTTATTAATTATAAAAATTAATTTTCAAACTTAAATAAATTTTGAATAATATTTTTTTTAAATTTAAAATAAAAAATCTAATAATAAATGAAAATTTTAAATAAAATATTATCTTTATATATTATTCACAAACCTTAAATAATTATAAAAGGTTTTTTGTTAAGTATTGGTAATATTAAAATAAATGGCTTTTGATGATTATATTATTCAATATAAATATAATTAAAATTAATCTTAATTTTTTCATTAAAATTATTTTAATGAAAATTTTAACCCTTTTGTATATATTTAGTTTCTTAAAACTTATAATATATTTGAAAAATCTTAAATTAAAAAATTTTCCATTTTTCCTAAATAAAAATAATAGATTGGGTATTATTATAATTTATAATTGAATTTTTTTTATATGTTATTATATTTACTTTAGTTTGATTATATCTAATTTAATCAAGATATAATTCATATATGCAGCATTTATAAAGATATATAGAGTAAAATACTTGATTGGAATTATTATTTTATTTCAAGATTTATGATATTGAGCACACTCTTTATTTAGTTATGAAATTATTTTGAGCAGCCTGGTGATTAGATACTTGGTTATTGAATGCAAAAATTGAATCAAGTATAAAGCCATTACCCTGGCTTTATTTAAAAAACAAAGATCATTCAAAAATTCTCTTTTCTAGTTTTATTATCTATTTCCCTTTTAACCTAGGTAACAGATGTTTTATCATCCTTGAATTATCGAATCTGCTCTGACATAAATATAAAAATGTTTAAAAATCGTCATTATTCCAAATATTGAATTCTTTTGTAAATATTACAATACCAGTGCCTCATTATTCTCTGGGTAGCCAGAGGGTTTCCTAATGTGGCTGAAAGCCTGATACTAGCATATTTTATTATTCAAGTAATATATATAATACCTAAACTGATTTTGGATTTTCTATTTTATAATTCAGATTAGAGCTCTCAATCTGTTTCACTAGCAAATTGATAGTATTTTAAAATTAAGTCAGTAATGAACAATTGTGGTTTCATATTGATTAAAAAATATAGAATTATATCAGTTGAATCGTTAATACTCTTCTCTATGCCAGTTTTATCATATTTATAATATCTTAGTAAATATAATTTGATTTTAAAATTAGTTTTTATTAATACCTTAAGGTTTTAGTGAAATAAAAAATAAATTCAATTATTAAAGCATGTGATCTATCATAAATTAGTTTTAATTGACTAATTAGGTAAATCAGTTATATTTAATTATAAATTTCGAATTTACAATCTGAAACTATTAGTTGGTTACTGCTCTCTGTAACTACTTTATTGTTTGAAATGGACGGAACTTTTGAAAGAAATTAGATTCAAAGGTATAGTTCTAAATGATTAGGTAAGCCTAGTTTCAAAGTTACTGTCAAACTTGGCCACTATTCAGGTCATTGTAAATATAATTCTTATATAAATAACACTAAAAGCTCTAGTAACATCAGTTTTTGTAACGATATTTCGTCAACTCAATTATAATGACTGTTTTGAATAGTTTAATTATTAATTTATTAATAACGGATATTTATAATGCAAGAGTAACGGGAATGGAAAGACTCCATATACAGCGGTCTCCTCTTCCATTTATGAGCAAACCACATGCCCAGCTTGCAGCTAGCTCATTCAATCAGATTCAAAATTTTGAATCAAAAATCAATCCAATTGCAACTCGCCCAGTAAACTCCAATCCTTTGAATACTTTTAAAAACAGTCAAATACCTTCATTCAGAGCCGCATCAACAGATCAACCTAGTCAATCATTACAGATTCAACCCACTCCTCTCCAGCCTAATCCAACAGAGAATTTGCCATTACCTGATCAGAAACTGAACTTGCAGCCATCTCTACCCCTCAAAGAAAATAATCACAATGAGCCATTAGTAAGCCCTGAAGACAGTGTAGAGAAAATGAACCAACAGCAACCACAGAATAATCAACAAGAGAATAGCGGATTTTTGAACTCCTCACAGCAAGGATCTAATAACGATGAAACTGGTCAAGCAAACGGACCTTCTCAACAGCCCAACTCAGTCCCACTTGAAACTCAGGCAGAAATACCTGCCAAATTGCTAAAGTCTTCAACATCACTATCAGAGGACTTTGAAGATAGTCCTCAAGACGAAAATCTTAGATCTATTAACCTTGAATTGACTAAAGCAGATCATAATCCAGCATTTTTAATGAGCACCGATGGCTCAAATACTCAGAATCACTCATCTAATCAATTCAACCCTACTTTCGCCACTAATAATGAGGAAATGATCTCTAGTTCAACGATTAATCTATCTCAAGCTAATCCGCAGGTTGTCACTTCTCAAAATGAGCCCAATCCTCAGCAAGCCCCTATTCATGTTTCAGAAGGTGTAGATTCTGCTCCACAGCCTTTACCCCAGGTTGCTGCCCCTGCCACTCCATTAACGCCTGCACAATCCCCTGCACCAATTCCTATTGCTCCAGCACAATCTCCTGCTCCCCCTGCTCCCCCTATTCAACTACCTGCCACTCCTCTACAGCCACATACTCTACCTCAACCCCAGCCTAATGCACAACCGCAAGCTTCTGCAAATATACCTCAGCCTCAACCCCAGGCTCAACCCCAACTCCGACCTCAACCACCATCACAATCTCAGCAGCAACCACCATCACAACCAAATTCCCCTATCAATCCAAGCGATAAGAATGATGTAGTTAAACCTAATCTTCCTTCAAATCAAGCACCCACCACTGTAAATCCACCTAACAGTGCCAATCCGCCACAAACTCCTTCACCACCAACTCCATCACCATCGCCATCTTCTCCTCCCCCATCACCACCTCTATCTGAAGCTCCAAGCAATAATCCTACCAATAATTCCGATCCTCTTCCTGCACCAACACCTGCACCTTCAGAGTCACCAACATCTCTACCTGCCTCAGCATCAGAGTCCCAGCCAACTACAAGCGCACCATCAGAATCGCCCACAGCCGAATCAACTAGCTCCACACAAGCATCCAACTTAGAGAGTACATCGAAATCACCGAACAGCACTTCATCATCCTACATCTTCCGATCTGTCCGTCCAATTAATACACTTATGGACTCGGACAGTAACCATATCTCATATTATTTCAACAAACCGTTAGCAGTCTTTTTGATACTCCTATCACTTCAATATCTAAATTAATTATTTTACTTTAAAAAAGTATTCAATATTATTAATAAATTTTATTTTAATATAATAAGTTATTGATTAAAAAAATTTTTATATTGAAATTTGACTTAAATAATTTTCCTAAATTTTATTAACTATAAGTAAAAAATGATTACAAAGTGGAAGAGATAATATATATTTTTTCCTGTTAAAATGATTATATATGAATAATTTTTATAGGTATAATCAAAGAGATAATATTTTATAAATCTTTTCAAATCTTTATAACAGTATTAATTAAAATTGACAATTTCAAAATATTTTAAAAAAATATTTTCTAGATATTATATTTTATAAATAAATCTTAATATTTATAATCACTTTTATTAGTAATATATTTTAGATAATTATAAAAAACATTAAATAATGTAATTAAATTATTCTAATAATTGGAATTGAAATTGATATAATAAAAATAATATTAATTCAATTAAATGATAAAAAAAATTATTAAAAACTTAATATAGTAGAATAATTTAATATTTAAATAATATTTTTTTGTAATATTAGCTTCAGTTAAAAAACTAATTTATTGAATATATGTATGTTATTTAATATACTACAAATTAATATTTACCAAATTTAGGATTATTTTTATAAGGAATTTTAGTGATATATTATTTCAAAAGTTTTGTATAAATATGAATTTCATTGTTAACTGAGATGGACTAAGAAATTTTAGATTTAAAAATTCACAAAATATTAATAAATATGTTGATACATTTTAATATTAATTGTATGTATTATGATATTATATTTGAATAGATTGATATTTATTGAATATGTTTATGATTGAAATTTAATTGATATTAGGTCCAGTAGTATATAATATCTAATCAATTTCTGTTAGGAAATAGAAACTGATACAAAATAAACAAGGTTTATGTATAAATAATATAATATATGGATCTATTGAAATAATTTAGACAAAGGCGAATTTGAGACTAAACCATCTAATCCTAAATAATCGTTTAACTAACTAAAAATTAAATTTCATAAAACCTATTTACCTTGATTATTCCCATAAGATATGAACTGAGCTCTTCGACTGTGATGAACCAATTTAAAAGGCAAAGGCTTTGAACTAACCCAGCCCAAACTCAACAACACTAACAAACTCATAATCTTTTTTTCAAATATGCAAATTCAAAAATTTGATAAATTATTCAGATTTTAATAGGTATAAATATGAATTTACCCCAAGTTCAAGGTAAATCAAAACTGTTTATTATAAATTCAACATTATTTCAATTGAATTTTAGAATGTGATCAATTATTTGAATTAGTGAAAATCCTTAATATTCACGAATTTCAAGTTGATGAAATGAATAGTACTAATGAATTTGGTATTTGATAATCGAATATGTTTTCATATGGTTGATAATTTCATCTTGGTTGAATATCAGTAGAAATGATCTGGATTGTTTTGGGTATATTTAGGTAATAACCTTTGATATAATTGACAACATTTATCATCAAAATACTCAACAATACATTGATGGGATTATTATTAAAGCTTTATTTACTAACTAAATTGGTAAATTAATATATATCGATAATATTCCATTCAATCAAAATAATGAGTCTCTAATTTATTCAAACATTGTGATAGCTGTTCCATAATTACTTCAAAGGTTAAATATTTTCTAAACGATTAGAATTTCTATCGTATCAAATATATATTATCTATCTACTGTAATCAATGTCGAATAGTTAATTGAAAAGTTTCAAATCTATATAATTTTACAAAAATTCAATTGAATAATATTATATTGTTATTGATGTTTTACATGAATATATTGATTAGAAAAATTAGAATAGATTCTCCTATTTAAAAGCATATTCATAATCCTATTTATTTTTTATAATCATTTATCTTATCAATAATCCATAATAATCACTAATCATTTATGGAATTTTTTAATAATATATATCCCTTTGTTCAAATTGAATATTTTAATAAGAATAAAGGTCCTAAATAGTTTTTACATATCACTGAATATTAACAAAATTATGCTAATATTATTTTAATGTATTACAAGCTGTATTCTGAATTGTTTGTGAACATTATATGTGACCTAATTTGATTAATTTTAAATATATTGTTCTTAATATAAAACTGATATTAATTTGTAGTAATATATTTGAAATGATACCACTTGTTCAATAACTATATTTATTCAATCACATATTGAAATTTAATTAGTGTATATTCTACTCCTAGAGGAATAAATTATCAAACTATATTAAGATAGTTACAAACTATTCAACTATTATATACAAGTACAATTAATGATTTAAATTTTTATTGGACTAGCTAAAAAAAATCCTTAAAATATGAATAAAAATTTTGCAATTTTACAATATTACTCAATCACTTACCCAAAAAGTCAAATTAGCAAATTATCTGAGGTATCGATTATAACAAAAGTTAGAGAATATTTAATTGGTTACTTTTAGTTACCACATATTGTCATAAGACTTGAAACAGCAAAATCTTAGAATGTATCTTTAAATGTGTAACTAATATTTGGCAATGTATTAATATTTCCAGTATTTATAACGAAATTAGATCTCAATAAACAATTTATTTAAAAATTTATATTTAATATTCATATCAATTTTATTATGATTTCATAAATTGAATATATATAATTTTTTTAATGAAATAACTTGTTAAATATCGTAAATAATTTCATATTAACATTAAATTCCTAAACTTTCCGATGTTTTTTATATTAAATAATTATCTCATATTAATTTAATTAATATATAAATTTCAAAATTTGGATTATTTTTATCGTTTGGATAGTTCACGTGATTCTTGAGGCTGCATTCTTTTTTCATCTCATGTTAATATTGGATGTATATTATAGTATTGAACAGGATTTTTTAGAGGAATTGTGAACTAAAAGCTGCACGTTTTAGTATGTGGAATTATGGCAAAGTGATGTAGATCTATATAATATTCAGATTGATACATAGGCTAACCGCCTATAAAAATTCAACTATTAGATGCATGACTAAAAGAACTTACAGAAGTAAATACACTTTACATGCAATATACTCACCAAATATTTATTACTATTAAACTCGTTCGATTAAGGATGTGGATATTGATAAATATTGAGATCAGGAATTCGTGCAACTATAAACTTTAATTAGTCACGCGCTAGATGGAGTGGATTTATGATTTCCCCATTACGCTCGGGGCGACGCCCTCCTTAACACAGTGGCCAAATCGTTTATTTTTTTAATTATACAATATATTAGCTGTTGTACTAGATGATGATGTGTAGTCACTGTGCTAGAATCTGTTATTTTTGATAATATTAATTGTATTTATAACTCATAAAATATATCACAACAACAAAATCTTTTCAATATCTCAATCAGAATTCCGTAGTTTAATATTAATCAACTTTTGATGTAATTAAACTAGAATTTTACATTGAGGGTTTGAATTCTGATCTCAAAATTATCAATCCCAATAATAACGTGATTAAAAGTTCCAATATTTGAATATTATGAGTGTATATCATATTTTAATAATATTTGTTATAAACACTAAAGATAAAATATTGTATATTATCAAACTGTCAATCTGAATTTAAAAACTATTAGCACATTATCTAGATCTGTACGTTAAATCCACTTTTGTAATATCACGATGTTTTATATACTAAATATAATCTAAAATCTAAGCATATAATCTAATACCAAAATAAAATTCAACCGGAAACTGCACATTAACAAGTCTCCTAGTCTCGGATATACTATAATTCACTTTTGTAGAAATATTGAGGTTATATATATTACCTGATAAAATTTAATATTCATACAGTTCTGAATAGTCCTACCGATCAAATTTTAATTAATCTAAAATATTGATCGAAATTAAATATTTCATAATCTCAGATAAAAAAAAGTAATTTTTGTATATTGAATAAACTATTTAAAAAGGAATTAATAAATCTTTGCAGGGACTATATATATTAGATGAAATGTTATCAAGAGTATATTTTAGACAGATAATTTTGAGTCAAATTGTATTATTAGAATTTTCTCATATTTTTTTCGAAAAAAATATCATCTTTTTACCTTTATGGTAGTTTTTAATGTTTTGGGTATTATTTTAACCAATAACATAGAGATTCTATAGTGTGGTTAATAGAAAATGATATGATATTGAAATCCAGTCAAATTATAATAGGCACAGATAATTTTTTCCTAAATGAAACAATTCGCATTACACATATATACATCTATATCTTGAGACTAATATATAAAAATTGACATATCCGAAATAAACTATTGGAGAATATCATTAACTCGAGATATCCACAAAATTGAGAAAAATGAAATGGGACCAAATTAGAAAGTTTGGAAAAGTTTTAGTCTTGATTCGTTTACCTTGAAATTTCATGATACACAAAGATTGAGCGTTTAGGCTGGTATATAAATTGAAGTATGATGGAATGAGTTCATATTATTGTTTTTATTAAATCATTAAAGATTCGTCTTGCTTTTTCATCATTTTTATACCTATTATTGATTTATTTTATTCAGAGGTGTTGCAATTACCTCTAATAACTATTTAAGAGGTATACAAAGGCATTGAATTTAGTCTATTACAGTACAGTGTTTGATAAGCATTATCTTTCCCATACTAATCAATAACACCCATTACTTCTATTCAAGTTATGGGATTGAATTTCATTAAATTATTCTTTTTAAGTTTTGTATTATATTTTTACTCTAGTCAACATGTTGAAAAGAGCGATTTACCAGAGATATTAAGTTTTGATGTACCTAAAGTTGTGTTGTATAACTTTGATTGGGATTGCAAGGTGTCTATCGCCTATTCCGGTAATTAATCTTTGAAATTTGATTAAGTTTAATTGGTTATTGATTAATTAATTTTAGATGCTAAAATCGCCAATTCCACATTTTATTATCAAATTTTAGAGGGTTGGGATCAGGATAATCTCAAATTGTTGCAAGAAGGAGAACTTGCTAGAAATGAAAATAACTCTTTGACTAACTCTTTAACCCTCGTTCAGGGCCAGCTCGCCTCTATTTATCAATTCAATCTTGAAGGCTTAGAGAATCGTGTTACCCGTCAAGTTCACTTCCGCATCAAATCCGCCTTGAATTCCGCCGAAGTCTTGACGGAGGCGAAGGAACAAATTCATGGTCTTCCCGGATGGACTACCCTCATTCCCATTATTATTTTGCTATTGGTCAGTTTCTTCTCTGGCCAAGCTTTGGTCGCTCTCATCGTAGGTATCTTCTTGGGAAGTATGTTTGTCAATGGTTTCAATCCCCTCACAGGGTTCATGAGAATGATCGACTACTATATCATTCACGCTCTTGCTGACTCAGATCACGCCAAAGTTATTATGTTCACATTCTATCTTTCAGGGATGGTCGCTTTGTTACAGAAATCGGGTGGTGCTGGGGCACTCGCTCAACTCTTGGGGAAATTAGCCACCAACAGAATTCGCGCTCAATGGTCAGTTTATTTAGCCGGTTGGTTGATTTTCTTAGATGATTTGGCCAGTTGTTTGATTGTTGGAGGTAATTTGTATACTGTCACTGATCAATATATGATCAGTAGAGAGAAAGTTGCTTGGTTAGTCCACTTGACCTCTGCCCCTCTCACCAGTTTGGCTCCTATTTCTAGTTGGATTGGTTTCCAGCTTGGTCTTTTGGGACCTCAATTGAAAGATGCTCAAGTAGATCAACAGCCCTTTATCTTCTTTTTAAATACTTTGCCCTCCCGTTACTTCCCCGTCTTGGCTCTTGTTTTAGCTTTTGTTCTTCTCGTTTTCAACCGTGATTTTGGCTCTATTTTGCGCGCTGAGCGTCGTGCCATGAACTTGAAGCAAGTTATGCCCATTGAAGAGGCTGCAGGCGGTGGCCCTGAAGAAATCGACTTCTTGGAACCTGATGAAGATGCTCCCAAGCGCTGGTATAACGCCGGTATCCCCATCATTGTTACTGTTGCTATTACGATCCTTAGTTTGTTCCTTCAAGGATACTACACTCTGCTGGAAAAAGCCGAAACCGACTCCACTATCGAGTTTACCGCTGCCAACATTGCTGGTAATGGTGATTCTTATAACGCTCTCTTATACGGATCTTTTGTAGGATGTCTTGTGGCTATGGCCATGTATCGCATCCAAGGCATCATGAACTTTAATTTCATCATGGACGTGTTCATGTATGGTCTTAAGGATATGGTATCCACTATGTTAATTCTCGTTTGCGCTTGGGGTATTGGTCTCGTATTTGTCGACCTCAAAGTTCCTATTTTCCTTTCCAGTGTTCTTAAGAAATCTGTTCCTGCTGGTTTGGTTCCATTTTTAACTTACATTCTTTCCTGCATCATTTCATTTGTTACTGGTACCAGTTGGGGTACTATGACCATTCTTCTTCCTCTCGTTATGCCCCTTGCTAAGTCTCTTGATCCTGAAATGAACACTGACATCCTCACATTGAGCGCAGCTGCCGTATTCTCAGGAGCTCTCTTTGGTGATTTGTGCAGTCCTCTCTCAGCCACCACTATTCTTACATCGCTTTCCCTCAAAATCTCAGTTAAGACCCACGTCAGCTCCCAATTGCCTTATGCCATCGTCGTTATCTTTATCGGTGCTATCGCTGGGCATCTTCCCGTCGGTTTTGGATTATACAAATCCTGGGTGGGATTACTCGTCGGTATCGGTATCATTGTTGTTTTCGTTTTCTTATTCACAGTTCCTACAGAGAGTACTCAAATGGGACGTATTGACTGGATATTAATGAAATTTGGCCTTAATATCACCAAGGATTTGGATAAAGAAGTTGAAGATAAAGCTATCTAATTAACAAATAACAATAATAGATTCAATCAAAGTATTAATCTATTATTTATAACATATAATATAATTTTATTTAATAAAAACAACTAATCTAAATCATCATCAACATCTCTAATTTTACATATTTTCTTTATGTTTTAAAATATTATTGACCCAATCAATTAATAAGTAATAATTTGCAAGTCCATTCAAATATTGATATATTCAAAATAATAACAATATTCTTCGTTCCTATTCTAAATGAATATATTTATGTTAATGTAGTATCATTTCATAAATATCCGATATAGCTACTCATACCGCTATCGTATTAAAATTATATCTAGTTACATAAAATTTATCTATAATAAAATACTACAAAAAATAATTATGAGTTAACTACAAATATCTAGATCACAAATATCAAATAATTTAATTCCAAATCCCATTTTTGGATTATCTGATAAACTAAAAATATTGATAATTCAAAAATTATCTGATAAAGACAACCATTATTAAGTGAGTAAATTGGATTTGTAGCAAGTTAATAGGGAATTAAAGGGATTGTAGTAATACTTTGTGGTCAACAATTTATGAAAATTTTTAATTTTAAATATTTGATTATTTATCCAAGTGATGAGAATATTAAGTGGAAACAAATGATTTTATGTATTGATTTTTGTAATTGATTAATGTGGTAATTATAGCAATTTAGCAATTAGTTTCATTATGATTTCATATATCATTATTTTTTAAAGATAATAAAATTAATATAATGATGAATTACAAAAATCAACAAGTGAATATAAACTTATTGATATTTTTGTAAGTATAGATTTTTTTTAGATTGAGATACGATCAGATCCAATATTATATATATATATATATATATTGTTCGTTATCATCAGATTTTCATATTCAATTTAAAAAATGGTCTATCATATAAACATATGGATATATATATTATTATTTGAACTTATAGTCAATAAATGTACTAAGATAAAACTTTATTAAAAACATTGGTATTCTTGAAAATTCATTTCAATTTGAATAATAAAGTATATTGGATAAATCTTAATTAGCATAAACTAATTTATATTTAAATTTTATCAATATAATTGCAGTTTTATTTTTTTCAATAACTATTTGAAATTTTATACTCTAATTTTCAAGCTTAATAAATATATAAATTTATATTAGAAATATTGCATTTTAAAATGTGATAGAAGTTTATGAATTTTTATTTCAACAAAATTTTATTCATTTATTCAAAGGATTTGGGATATTATAAAAAATAAATATGATAAATTTAATATAATGCTATTAAACCTACTCAAAAATATAAATTTTAGTCCTATTTTTTTGTTGAATAGTGTTATTAATATCAAAAAATATATAATTAAGACTTCAAGCCAAAATATATAAGTAAATAATAATAAATATTGAGTGAAAAAATATTTCAATAAATTAAGAAATTTAACAATAGTTTAATAATCAACTATTCAACATTAGGTAAAGTTTATAGATAGTTAAAAATTTGATATAAAATAGTACTGATCAAAAAGCAAAATGAGTAATAATGAGTTAAATAATATCATCACACTTATATATTCAATTTATTAAAAATAAAATATAATTCAGAAGGAGATACTATAAGTAATATTAAATAACAAGTTGAATTTTTTATAAATTATATAATGAAATTAAAATATTTATTTTATTATAAAGTTAAAAAAATGAAAATTTTTAATTTCTGATTTTTTATAATATATTATTAATTTCAAAAAAATATATACAAAATAATTAGGAAAGTAAATAATTTTAAACTATATATAATATATTTTTTCAAAAAATTAACTTTTAAAAATTCATTATTTATTATACTTCAATTAAATAATGATTACCAAAAGTTTTTATTTTGATATTAATAAAAT